>VURO01044167.1:26734-63171 GCA_015108175.1 Pelvicachromis taeniatus | reverse complement strand
TCCCTCCCCCCCCCCCCCCCCCCCCCCCTCCCCCCCCCCCCCCCCCCCCCCCCCCCCCCCCCCCCCCCCCCCCCCCCCCCCCCCCCCCCCCCCCCCCCCCCCCCCTCCCCCCCCCCCCCCCCCCCCCCCCCCCCCCCCCCCCCTCCCACTTCAATCAGATCTTAATGTGATTGTCACTCGCCAGTGAGGTCTGTTCGCACACTGAGAGCTACGCAACACCTCTTCTCATGCCTGTTTAATCCAATATATGCAAGAGCTTGACTCAGATGAAAAGGTGGGGAATGATGAAAGCTATCATGTCTATTCACTCCAAATTCCTTTCATTCCGGTGCCAAACACGTGCAAGCTCCCAATGATACCAACAGTGAAATGAAAGCAGCAAATCTGACTGTGTCAGGCACTGAGCTGTGGTGTCTGTCTGCTTGCTGCCTGCTGGGCTTTCACAGTTGGAGGAACTGGTGTGTTTAGAACACCGCTGGGCTTTCAATCCAGGTGAGGGTAAATGGAAATAATGCAACGCGTGATTTCTGATTTATTGCCACCCATGTGAAGGATCCAGCGACAGTTTGTAAATTCTGCTTTGTTTTTTTTTTTTAAGGGTTAACAGTTTGATGTGGTTTCTCAATCTTGTGCGCACAAACCAATTCTATACTCCATTTATCTCTAATTTTGGAAGATATTAGCTCTCCAACAAAGTAATGGATGACAGTACCACCCCCCCACCCACCCCCCCCGTCCTTTCACAAATGAGTGATTTAATCTCTAACATTCGTATGCAATAAATCGCTTGTTTTGTATTTCCAGCTTGGAAATGACGTGGAGATGAGCGTAAATCATCGGAGCGGTGGTAATATGTGAGCCTGCCGCCCTCTGACAGAGAACAATGTGAGCTGGGAGGAAATTTCAGGTTCAGCAGCTGGAAAAGATGAACCAAAACACCAAAACATAACTTTCTTTTTTTTTTTTTACGTGTGTGTGTGTGTGTTTAAACTTTCACAGCCAGTGTTGAGCTGTACAGATTTGCCAGACAGTGTGGTGCATGTCAAAGGCAATGGGAGGGGGGGATAAACTGCACTGCCTTATGGGAAAACGTCCACACTTTTTGACTGCCACAAGACAGAGCAGAGGTGCGGCTCCGCCTGCTCTTCATGCAGGCACGAACAAGGCAAGATGGATGAGTGTTTCAAGTCATTGAAAACGTAGAAAAAAGAAACATGGCGTGCTCATGCTGAAGTCTGTCTGAAGCTCATGCTTTGTTTCCAATGACTGAATAGCAGATGCCAAGAGGAGTTACCGAGTGTCTCTTCTTGGCTGCGTCCAGGCTCGGCTCCCTGGTGGCGTTTCTGCTGTTCCGGAGTATTAGCACGGACTCTCTCGCCTTCTGCGTTTTCACCGGCGGCGCTGGAGGGGCCATTTTGGGAAGCCCTGAAACCTTTGAGCTGAACGACTGGCTCTCCGTGAACACTCTACCAGACTGAAAGCTATCGTCTGGATGGTCAATTTTAGCAACGGCCTCCAGATCTGACGCGAACGCTGGATGAAAGGTGGAACCGTCGGTCCAGCTGAGGTCTGAGGATCCCTCCGGAGAGCCAACCGACCATCGGTATTCTCTTCTGATCCCCCGATTCTTTGGATCGTCCTGTCCCGTGCGGTCCCTCTCGTCCTTAGACGTGACGCTCTTTGAACGCTCCGGCTTAAGAGGAACAATCCTGGTGATTTCCGACTGGTAGCTGCTGCCTGACAGTCGGTGGAGAGACGTCCTCTGACCTCTGTCGCCCAAGAAACCCTCAACATCCTCTCCTCCAGAGCTACTGACCTTTCTTTCATGTGTCCTGACCTGTCGTAGTTTAACCTCTGCTAACTCTTTGTTGTCAATAAAGCCTTTCCCTCGCATCTTCAGCACACACTCTCCTTTAGACCCTGAGAATGAGCTATCATGCTCTATCTTTCCAGGTCCATTCACTGAGCCTAAATCGATATCTGCTGTCCCAACGTGGCTCGCTTTTTTCTTTGCCTGCTCTGCTCCTTGGGTGGAGACCTCCCTGCTTTCTCCAACTACTTTACCCTCTTGTTTGCCGTCTTTATAGTTCCTGAATGGCTGATCCTTTCCTAAACCCTGATCATCTTTCATCGTTGCCGCTGTGGGCGACTCACAATGATTTCCTCTTTTAGGTGCTGTTTCTGAGTTGTTGTCTGAGTCCGAAGCCTCGTTTTCGTCTTCGGTGGAATCACTGCCTCCTTTCCTGTAGACGAGCTCTGGAGGCATTCCCAGGTTTAAGCTCTGGGGTCTCCTCTTTTTCCTCGGTTTAGAAGCCGTGTGCTCCTTCATGTGCCGCAAGCCCGGGGCTGCATCGCTGTTCGCCTCAGGGTCTGAGGCTCGAGCTGGTTTGCTTTGAGATTTGTCTTGAAACGACTCGGCATTCTCAGATAATTGGATCACAAAACGCCGAGGCTCAGAGCATACGTCTGCCTCTCTGGACAATTTTGTTGATGGAAACTCATCAATATGGCTTTTCATTTCTTTTCTGTCATACCCTGCTACCTCCTTATGTATCATCTTGCTAACATCTATCTCTTTTTCCAGACCCTTTTTCTCCCATGACGACTCAGGTGTGAGAGATTTGTTCTTTTCTTCTGCCTTCCAGTCATGGTCTTGTTGATAAGGCTCTTGTTTTTCAATCAATACCCACTCCTCAGAGCCCTACATGTTGGTATAGATTAAGCACAGTTAGACAAGCACAGCTACTGCAAACAATCAAATCTAGATAAGGACTTCAATCCAAGAAAAGGGCCCAAAATGTAGAACTTGTACATATTGAAGTTATGGTGAATATGCGTTTCTTTAATAGCAAACAAATCACCAACCGAGCACCATGGGTCGGCCGGTCTTGACATTTATTTAACCCAAAAACAGTCATTGAAATTAGGCTGCGTTTAATTTGATTTGGTCCGAATTTAGTCCAAAATGGATGTCTCATTCAGATCACATGTAACCCGATAGACTCACATCAGACAATGCAAAAACTTGTTGAAAAGATGTAAAGTGATGACAATAATAATATTAAAAAAGCCAAACTCATCAGATGTTGCAACAACTTTGAGTTCAAATCATCTTTCAGGCCGATGAAAAGCCTCGTCTTTAGATATACTCCCACTAAGTCTAAAAAAGGACGACGGTTTGGTCGATCTCTACATCACATTTATCAGCTGAACAAACCAGTTTAGTCATTTTTTATGTGTAACAAACAATTCTGGGCGAATCCATCCCTTCTTTTCAGGGTCGCAGGGGCGCTGGAGCCTATCCCAGCTGTCTTAGGGCGAGAGGCCGGGTGCACCCTGGACAGGTCACCAGTCTGTCGCAGGGCTTCTGGGCAAATCAGTAGTAAGTTAAAAAAATGATTTTATTTTGGAGGAATTCAACATACACAAGACCATTTTTTGAAGTGTGACAATAATTTAATAAATAAAAAAAAACTTTATGAAAAACAAACTCTAGCGAGAGCAAACAAGTAGCATAAAACACCAGTACCTCAGCTTGGATACAATAGCTTCTTAAGGCTCAGTGCCTTTGTTAAGTCAGACTAGGATAGTTGAATAGGGCAAACAAAGCATCCTGACTGCTTTATATTTCCAGTGAGTTATTACAGACTCACCACGATAGCATTAGTACTCCACAAAATATAAGCCTTATTTTCCTTGTTGTTGGTGAGTGCCAATAGTCAGAGCAGGTGTTGCTGATTGTTACCAGGGCAACATCACCAAGGGGCTCGAGTACGACAGGGGGTCGTTTTTTTGTGGCTGTAAATGACTCAGTCTTTATTTTTCTGAAACAGTCAAATGAACAATAGACAACTCTGCGAGTATAATGAAGACACGTCTAATTCTACAGACCAGTCTAATGTTTCTTTGTCAGACTGCTCCTCTGTCATGTTTTAGGGCACAATGTTTAGACACTATTATATTCCAGACAGTATAAAAGACAGACGACAGACGACCATTATGTTGGTTGGCGAAGTCCAATTTGGAAGACTCACCATGAGCTTTTCCACCATTGCCATGTCGACAAAGATGGGGCGGAGCTGACTAAGAATCTGCACGCTTATTGCCTGCTGACTTGGGATTGACAGCTCGTTAGCCAATGAGCATGCAGTTTCATACTAGGGCTGGGACAACGCGTCGACGCAATCGATTACGTCGACGCGTCGATGCGTCGTCACTTTCAAAAAAACCACATGGCGGCAGCGAGTAGCGGTAACATGTCGACTTAAACCACGCCCACGCAGTTCTACAGTATGGGGATATTTTAACCGAAAAGGAAGTGATTCAGTCTTTGCCGGCTTTTTAAGGATGAAATGGCCGATCATAAAATGACCGTAAGTTTTCAACTTTTTTACTAACGCTGGTTTTTACCCTTTAATTCATCCAGACACCCCCCACGTAGACATACACTCAGAGATAAACACCCAACCTCCGTAAATGCAAAACTCATTTAAGCTCCTTAGCAGTAACATATATCATTAGATTCATCGATGCATCGAAAAATTAATCACTAGATTCATCGATTCGGAAAATAATCGTTTTGCCCAGCCCTAATTCATACCACAGTACCGTTTTATTCCTAAAGGACCGGAAGTCTTTCTGCAACTACAACTATCATAATCCAGCGGCCTTCAGGTAGAATCCAGGTTTAAGAAACTCCTGCTTTGGCTTTATTTTTTTGACCGAGATATATAATAAAATTACTATACATGCATATCATCGGAACATACTAATACTATTGAAAACTAATTATTTTTGTGTAAACATCTGCTTTCCTTTTCCACCGAGTTGAGAGTTAAAGGTGTTTTCAGAGACTACAGAAGAGGTGTTTTCACTCTTCAAGCAAATCCCAGTGCTGTTCATACCTCATAGCAAAGTCATCTTTTCAGCAAGTTTTTGCTGGGCGGGGAGAGACAGCAGTACATAACAGGAATTGCACTGCACCATGCCAATGTTACAATGCTACAAACAGTAAACTGCTTAGTGAAAGAGAAAGAGTGAGAGATGTGCAACCTCGGGTGAAGTCACCAGAGTCTTCTGGACGAAACCCTCAACAGACAGGCTGTTAACAGGTTCCTTTCCAATTGCCCGGCCCACCAACTGACCGACACGAGGCAGAACAGAGGGTTTAAAAGAGAGAAGGAAGAACAGCCATTAGAGCAATTCTGTGAGACACAACTTCAAGCAAAAGGGAGGAACTGGAAAAGGCAGAAAGAATCAGTGTTAACAGGACACAAGTGAGTTGTTCTAGCAGAAACTTTTTAATGAACTTCAAACTAAAATCATGCAGCTCCATGTACCTGACAGCCACCAAATCCACATAAGCAAATCAGGAGGCATTTGCAATGCAAAAAGATTTTTTTTTTTTTTATTCTGCAAAAAACATCAAAGAGCTGAGTTCCACTAAATCTCTTGGAAACAGTAAAGAGCAGCAAGACTTTCCCAGCTTTTGAATGTCACTCAAACAGAAACAACCCCTCACCCCCCCACCCACCCCACCTCACGGCACCCACCCCGCCTCTGGAGTGAAGCACACAGCAGATTACATTTTGTGCCACAGACAACATTTGACATTCTGCGGTTATAATCTGATTGTGGCAGCAGATGAGAGATTGTCTTAGGCACCAGCAAACACTATTCTATCTGAAGAGGCCAATCTCATCTTTAAAAGCCCTATTACCACAATACGATCAAAGCTTGAGAGATTTTGTGATCTAGCATGAAAAAAAAAACAAAACGATCTAACTGTTGGGCAATCAGGGGAGAAAAAAAAAAGACTTATGATTAGTTCTCGAGTGCCTCGCATTGAGAAAATCTCAAAAACATCTCGGATCTAATCTCATCAAGATGTTTCCTTGTGTGCTACTTGTCAGTCATCTTCAAGCACCTCGGAGACATTGAGAGAATTATCCTGGTATCCCAGAGAAAGGCAGAATGCAATTCATTACACGGATGTCCTAAAATAAACTGCGGATTTGTATCTTTGTTTCCGACTGCTGTAATATTGGAGATACCTGTTTGAAATGCCAGAGAAAACAAAATCTGTCTTAAGTAATCACGCGCAATTGCTATGTTTTTTTTTTTTTTAACCATATGACTGTGCAGTATCTCTTTAGGCTAAGAAAGCAGTAAAAACTTGCACAACGAGCACGAGAGCGAGCGAGATTCGAGAGATGGAAAGAGGACACTGGCACACGGGAATATGGCCTTTAATGGAATGTCGCTTAGAGGTCGCTTGGATTTTAGATATTGACCATAATGGACCTGAAAGGCCTCCACACCACAGCTCCCCTACCCTCATCCCCCACTCACAGCCTTCTTCTCTGGTGTGCCGGTTGGGGAGGTCGCTGACAGACGCTTCTCGCGGTTCATCAGCTTGCTGTTTGGCTCCCTCAAGGCTCTCTTTAGCTCATTGATGCTGGCTTGGTGCTTCAGCAAGACGTCCTGCGACTTATCCAGAAACTAGAGAAGAGCAGAAGATAACAGTCCATCAGTCTGTCATGAACACCTGCGATATATATGTGACATGTATGAAAAAGTTGTGAGTTAATGCTTCATATAGACTGGAGATGAGGCCACGTGAACGGCTCACATTTATGCCAGTTAGAGATTACGCTAAGATTTGTGCTGGTGTTCACTGACATTTAAGATGCTTATTGAAGCTACAGCATGGCTTCAATAAGTTACGACAGAATTAGCTTTCAAAACACGAATGAGCACAACAATCAAGGCACGCGCTGCAGAGAGGACGCAAGACAAAATGAATATGAATAATCAATGAGTGCCGTTCACTAATCAAAACTCAGAAAGCTTTCTTTTTGGAGGATTGGACAACAGCTATTACTGGAAACAAAACAAAACCCATATTCCTTTATCTGCATAAACAATATTCTGAAGTTCACCCGCAGAGGCAGCTGTTCGGAGCAGGAGGGTATTTCCCAAAGTTACAATGTTTCTAATGCAACATCCCCTCTTTCAGCTTTTTAGTTACTAAAAAGGTAACTAAAAAGGTTCTACTCTGCCCGTCTAATGGGCTCCCGGGACAAGTCTCCCATAGAGGAGAGGCTTCCCGAGGAGGGAATGCATCATGAGGTAGACAGACAGATGAACGCATTTATACGTATTCATCGTCACCATCACCCACTGGCTTCACCCTGAGCTTTTTAGGTACTAACAATATAATAGCTAAATATTTATCTGAGAAATGCCGCCTACAGATATAACTGCAGATATACACCAATCATAACCTTATGATCAGTGACAGGTGAAGTGGATAACACTTATTATCGCTTCATCATGGCACCTGTTAATTGGTGGGATATCTTAGGGAGCAAATTAGCATTTTGTCCTCAAAGTCGTTGTGTTAGAAGGAAGAAAGACGGGCAAGGGTCAGGATTTGAGCGAGTTTGATGACTTTCTAAGCTGTGGTGGATACACCAACACGGCTGTAGTAGGGTGTTCCTGGCCTACAGTGGATCAGAAGGACAGTGATGAAACAACAAAGGCCATGAGCGGCTAAAGCTCATCAATGCACGTGGGGTCAAAGGCTGTCCTGTGTGGTCCCATCAACAGACGAGCTACTGTAGATCATACCGCTGAGAAAGTTCATGCTGGTTCTGCTAGAAAGCTGTCAGAATCCAGCTGCATTTTACAATATGAAGCGTTGTTGATGTTTTCAGTGGATGCTACTGCGCTTAAAGTAGAGCTTTTAATGAAGGACTTGTAATTCAACCTAAAAATGGAGAACTTGTACCAGCGATTTCACTTAAGTCACGAACCCGAGTGCTTTTTCCAGCAGAGAAGAATGCCTGGTGCTACATTACAGGCACTTAAGGAAAAGGACAAGCTCACGTCTATCTCAGAAAGCAGTGCTAGAGATTTGCTGCTGGATGTTTCACATACCTATGAGTCTTTTAAAATATATGAATAAATCAAATGTAAACCGACTGAAAAGATGCGGGCAAACCTCAGGCTATTAAAGGCACACACGACAAGAAGCACAAGAGCCAAAATGCAAGAACCTGTACCTCCTGTTTGTGCCGAGGAGTAGTCTCCTGGTCCAACTGAGACAGCTGAGATGGTTGTAGGACAATGGGCGAGCAAGAGAGGGGGTCAAAGGTGAAGAGTGCGGGGTAAGAGAGTGCAGGAACAAGGTCAGATGCAGACACAAGGCGGTAAGTCAGTGAGAGGACAAGCAGGCAGACAGAAAGCATAGATTCAGCTAATAGATACACATATCATGCCGAGACAGATTCTGAAAGTAGAAAATAAAGCCATCCCAGTAAATTGAGAATTTTTAAGAAAACTATAAGCATTACAGACATATCTAAATCTCAAGTTAGGCTTTACACCTAATTCTGACAATCAGTGTCTTTCAGATGTTTGCTGGGATGCCTAACTGTTCCATAAAACGCCACTACAGCCTTTGGCTCTCTTGTTTATGTGGTGCAATGCAGTACAGCTTTTTTTGTTTTTCAGTGATGACAGCCACAGGTACAGACACAAAACCCGGCGGGACATATGCAGAGAGGGCGAGCAACAATTAAACAGATACAGTATTTATAATAAGGACAGCATACAGACAGAGACCAAATCACCAGACACCAAATACCTCCTGTTTACTGTCAATTGGTGACCCGGCCTCCTCCTTCTCGCCAGCAGGAGTTTAGAAATAGAAAAAGCATGTTAGTAAACAGAGGCACGGCTCGGGTCTGCATTTGTCAGCATAATGAGAAAGGGTTAAAAACTGTAAAGCCGTTAGCAGGATTTATGAGCAGTGCAGAGTAAGCATGTAAGCCTGAGTGAAAGGAGAAGAGTTAGTAAATGCTAAATCCAGCAAAGCTGCCACAGCGTTATGCCCCTGCTGGATAAACCTCAGCTGGACTGAGAAGCTTGCACTGCACCTATTTAAATCATCCCCTCCCTGCACTAAAGCCAGAGTTGTGGGCAAGGTGACTAAAAGTGTGCATTTAGACCTTCTGTCACTGGAAACTCATTAAAGGTCCATCAGGAGGTCTTTATTACCATGATCTCTTTTTTTCTGCTCGGTGTCACGTTGCCCTCATAGTCGTTGTCGTGCTCCGCCTCCCCGTCCTGATCGTGCTCCTTCTCCTCTTCGTCCTGTTCCAAACTTGGCTCCAGCTCTGTTTCCTGCTCGTCCCCGGAGGGGCTGTGCAGACGTCGGTGTTCGCTGACGCTGCGGTGGGATAGGCCGTCGTGGTTCTCGCACATGGCTGATACCGGCCGAGAGAACTCTGTTGGTCAGACAGGTGAGAGGTGTGGGTTATTCTGGGAAGAACACTTTCTTTCACAGATGAAGATGAGACAAGGCCGTCTTTGGCTTAACTTAGTTTAGCTTCACGTACTGTTCAAACATTTTGATTTACAGCACTACTTTTTTGAGCAAAGTGAAGCTAGCTTGTTCTCCCCGAGAAGCCTTCACACTGCAGCGCTCACCTCCATCCAAGCTCCGGGAAAGCAGATACCTCTTACTGGTCGACCGCTCAAAGTGAGGAGCAGGCCGGTCTATGAGAGCACTGGCCTGCCTGGTCTGAGCCTGCGTCCTTCCGCTGTATCGAAACTTTGAACCCATCACCAAGAATCCCTTAGGAGGAGGCTCAGGAGATACCAGCCTGTACAAAGAGACTGTGATAAGCGAGCAATCCTGATCGCTCAAAGGCAAAGACAATACAGTGACATGTGCATTACTAATAGTTGAATGATTTTTTTCAGAAAGATTTATTCACACTTTTCGCAAACTCTGGTCCACAGACTCATTTTGGGGTTTTTTAAGTGTGATTTCACATATTGTTGATCCATATGCACCTGCTCTAATGAAACCATTATAATACAACAATCGCTGAGCAGGCAGAGTTTCACTGTTTTCTTTCCTCTCATCCACCCAACTGGCCACAGCAGACGGCTGCTCCCTGAGCCTGGCTCTGCCAGAGATGTTTTCCTGTTAAAAAGCAGTTCTTTCTCCCCACAGACACCAAGTGTTTGCTTCATTGTTGTATTTTGAAGATTTTCGCTTTAGTATCGCAGGGCCTTACCTTACAATATAAAGTGCCTTCAGATGACTGTTACTGTAAACCAGGGGTCACCAACATGGTGCCCGCGGGCACCAGGTAGCCCGCAAGGACCACATGAGTAGCCCGCGGGCCTGTTCTAAAAATAGCTCAATATAACAATTTACCAGTAAGCTGCATCTATTTTTATTTTTTGCTGCTATTTTAAAAAAAAAATCACAGTTGCATTGGTATCAATTTGTTAGAGATAATATATAAAAAATTGTTTATTATTAAATATTAGATCAGCACTAGCTGGTCTCCATGGAAACGGTTGCCATAATCAGTGTCTTTACATAGATGAATATCATTAATTATTAATAATAACATATAATTAAAGTTAAATTGAGGAAATGTGTTATTTCAGAAGTGTGTGTCAAACTGGTAGCCCTTCACATTAATCAGTACCCAAGAAGTAGCTCTCACTTTCAAAAAGGTTGGTGACCCCTGCTGTAAACTGACTTGACCTTTTAGGGTAAAGCGGACTTCTCTTTTATTACTCTATAATACGTACATGTAATTGTAATTGCGTGCTATTACATAGACAGCTGTATAATGCAGTCCATGCATGTGTGAACTCTGACCTCCTGCACACTTCTGTAATGTTAAAATCAGTAAATAAGTTAAGTTTACTAGCAAAGCCACGGTGACCATGACAGTAGCCTGAGCGACTGTGTCTAATGAAGCTGTACACAGGGAAGTGTTTGGTTTGCTTTGATGGCCATCGAACGAAAAACCCTCCAACCATGAGGGCGGATCGATTCTTACCGGAAGAAGGTGTGATGCTCGATGCAGACCTTCCACAGCCTCTTGGCAGCTCTGTGGTTGGGAAGCTTAAAACCAATTGTACTTTCAAACTGTTCATACTGGAGGGGAGAGAAAATAAGGAGAGACAGAAAAAGTGAGAGCTGAGTACACCACCAGGTATGTTTACTCTGTTTTGCTGAAGGGCGCGTCAATTTGTTGGACGAACATTTAGACGGAGTCCTAAAAATCTATAAATATACAACATCTTATACCTCAATGATCACTGGGCTCAGTCAATAAAAACAGCCCTTGCTTTGTGCTTGCAAAACCCTGCTGGCACCGTACTTATGTCAATATATATTTTTCTTATTATTTACATATATTCTGCAGACTGGACAGAAGGTAGCAGGTCAGATCCAGGAAGGATAACATCCAGTGTTCAGAGGCTGGGAGCAAATGAGTGGAAAACAATTTCATGGCTCTATATTTACACTCTTTATCCCTCTGTGGCTGCAGCTGCATGGCTCTGTTAAAAGACTTCTTTCTTTGGCTCTATCACAGGCTCACTGTGCAGCTCTGTCACTTGACTGGGTCTCGCCCAGACAGCCTGACACTCTGAGGCTCAGCATGGAGGATAAGCTGCAGCAGCCTACAGCACAATGGCGAGGGCCAAAATAGAGACCCTAACCATGCAGCGGAGCGAAAGTAAAGGTATAAGGCTGTGTTTAGTGTGTGTGTGTGTGTGCGTGTGCGTGTTTAGTATGTTTAGTGTGTGTGTGTGTGGTTTCCAAATGACCACACATTCATTTCTGCTGTGGCTTTAAACAACAACATGTTTGTTTTCAGTGACTATTATATCTATCAATTTATGTTAAATATGTGAGTCATAAAGGAAACAATAACCAGCCTGATTTTAAATCTCTTACATGCTCTATATAAAAATATGGTCATAACTTCCACGTATGAAAAGTGAAGACAATGTGTCTTAAACCCTAAACCCTGCTGATCTTTTTCAAAAACAAATCTGACTCTATAGACGGCAATGAGAAAATCAACATGTCTGCTTTCTAATCATCTCACTAAACATTTTCCTTATAAGTTTATGGGCGTGATTTCTAGTTTCAGGTTTTACAGCATGTAGAGTTGAATAATTCTGGTCATCACTAAAGCTGTTTGGTAGTACTAGTATAGCAGCTGCTACCATATAAGCATGCCATGGCAGACAGATCACCTCTTTGCTCATTAAAACACCAAGATAGTGACAGCCAGTGGGACTTCACTGACAAATGGGTGCTGCCATTTTAGCCAGGCACATCTATCGACTAACACCTCAAATGCTCCCGAATTAAAGTGCTGTATTTTATAAGCTGCAGGTGTGCAAACGTGTGCTGGCCTTATGGGGCGGGTCAGGCAACCGGCAGAGACTCTGGAAGTGTACAAAACTATACTTCCAGTTCTTGTGTTACTTAAAGCTAGCACAGTGGTGGATGTAGCAAGGAAACTCTTAAAACTGAGGCAGCACAGAGTCACATCTCCCTGTGGTTATGCACACATTTGCAAGAATGCACCAAGATCCAAAAAAAACCTAGAGACTCAGTTCCTTTGATTGTAGCATAAACAGACTAGTTCAGGGATGTCATAGTCATTTTAGGTTGTGGGCCACATACAGCCTACTTTGAGCTTAAGTGGGCCAAAAGAGTGAAATTCCCCTCTCTGTTATTTTAAAGATGTTTTTTATTTGAAAAAGCTGAAAATCGTATGAAAAAGTTAAAATTCTAGCTACTCCTTCACATTTTCCAAGACCTTTCAGTGGGCCGGACTGGGGCCAATTCTGGCCCCCGGGCTTTATGTTTGACCCCCTGGTCCTTAACCATAATGCGTACTTCTCCAGGTCTTATCTTGATGTAGAAGTTGCTCCTCTTGTATGAAATCTTAAGGATCTTTGGCCAGGCAAAGCGGTTGATCCTCAGCCTGTCACGGTAGATCAGCAGGCCATTTGCACAGACACCCAGCATTATTTCAATCCCCTCAGAATCCTGCAGCAGACACCGGCAGAAATTATTCAGGAGCAACACAAAGTGCATTGTAGACGCCTGAATATCAAAAAAAAAAACGCCAGAATAGCCAACCTTGGCATGATGGAGGTCGACTCCATACATGGACAATTTCTTTGCGTTCTCCAAGAAGTTCATTTCGGCCTCTGCTGGAGTCATCCCCCTAGAATAAGAGCAGAATAATAACAATATGTGTAGCAGACTTTCTTAAATAATAGATCCAGAACGGTGTACAGTGGGAGCAGTATTCGAATACGCTTGATGCGTTCTCTTCTAAGTTCCTCCCGTCAAGTTCCCCAAATACTTCATTTGGGAGAATGCCAAAAAGCAATGCCACAGCATCGCTATGTGAATTGAGAAGTGTTGTCACACTGGCAAGATTCACACTGTGTACATTTCAGTGACAGACGCTGCGGTAGTGTGACGGCATATATCAGCAACAAGCATAATGAAGGGTTTTTGATGTAGCTGAAAACTCATCAGATGATCGCCCTAAGACACTTGTGGATACACAAAGGTCTGATTTAAACAACAGCGTGTCATGTACTTGTAGTTTCGATGGAGCTCCATCACCCTGTCCTCCAGCTCGCGCGTCTGATTGGGAGCAAAGCGGAAATCGCTGACGTAGTCGGTGCCGTGGTCATCCTGGTCGTAGTCTCCCAGCTCGGCTTGAACGGTGTAGGAGCCCAGGAGGGCGTGAGTGACGAACGAGCACGGCAGCCGGCCTGACAGCATGTCATCCCTCAGCTGCAGACACAGGTAGTATCTGTCAGATGAGACGAAAAGGGGAGGAAGTGTTGGCAGTCAAACAAGCCTGAGCCAATGCAAGCTCCAACAAGTATTCAGCCTAGTTAATCCATGGCAGTTAGTAGCATTCCAGGGCTAATCCTTCAAAAGGAGAGAGGGATTTGGGCTGCTCTCGCAGTGGGGCAAATATGCCATGAGAATTGTTACAATGCGTTTATGTAAACATACATCAGTGGGAATATATAAAAAAGGAAATTATCTGTACAGCTGACATGTGTTAGCGATTTAGCCTTTGAATAATTGCGAGGAGCACCTGACAGCACAGTCTGTGACTGGGGATGTTGTAGAAGTGTGTGTCAGCACACTACCTGGTAATATCTTCTGTGAGCTGGGAGGGATCGGGAGGGTAGAACTTGACAGCGAAGGCAAAGTGCCACGGAGAGTCTAGTAAGAGATTGTATTGAGAGCAGGGCTTAAACACATCCAGTATAACAGGGAAAGGTGTTCATTAGGAGACAGTTCTGGAGCTCTTCTTAGCAATTTAGCTGACAATTCCAAGAACAATGAGCAACAACGCAAATTTTATGTCTCTGCTAATTGAATTTTAAAATATGAATCCTCTACAACTACTTGGAAAAGACACTCACTGCGCATCTGCTTCTTGATCTCCTTGGAGGGGTCCAACCAATTCTGAAAGACAGACGGCAGAAATCACACAGAGCAGACTGGAAACATGGCTAATGCACACCCCGGTGTCACATTTTACTCTAATTGCCGCGCGTGTTCCTTATGAAAGCCTCTCCATATGGTAAACAAAGAAACTGAGCCCTCCCCTGCTGAGGCATTCAAACCCGCAAAGAGCAGTCATGTTTTATCACTGCGCCACAAACCCACTGTCAGCCAGTTACCTATCTGATCTCATAACATCTGATTGTTCAGTGAACCGCTTCACCAACAGGGGCACCATTTCCGATTTGGCTGCTAGAGCATTTCATTAGCTGAAGAGTTCGTGTGAATTCACTTGTTACAGCAGCTGCAAATCGTGCTGTTTAGACAGATGTCAGTGGGAAGACGGTATAAATATGTCCCACAAGTACTCTTACTGTGAAAAAACTATGTACACTGCTATGAAAAGTATTTGTCCCTTAGTTCTTTTTTTTTCTTTATTTTGCATATTTGTCACAAAAAAAATGTGTCACAAATGACACAAATTTGAACATTAAACAAAAATAACACCAAATAATACTAATAATAATACCAAAATTGATCCAAGATCATTACAATGTTTTCAGTGTTCAATGTCATGTTTTCTTACTTTTATTTTTACCTTTCTCAAGGCTTCTGGGGTTTCATTATGTCTTTTTCTGACCTTATAGCCAGTCACTACTTTTATTTATACATTGTTTCTATTATTTCATTCAACCAAAAGAACCTTGTTGTTGTAATTTTTTAAATACATAACATATGCTTTAATCGGAAAAGTTGTATAGCAAAATATTACAAAATTAAAATAAAAAATTTAGCCCAGTCTCTCTTTAAGCCAACTACCTTCTGACTGGCTGCCCCTTACAAGCAAAAGACTTCAGTAGGGTTTGTGCTTCTGTGCGAGATCACAGAAGCACAAACCATGTGTTACTTTGTGTCACATAGGCCTGGAAGTCGAGCAAAAATTTGTCTTTAGAGTAAGAGCAGTGTTGCTGCAGCCAGTAAAATTGCTTGTGCAGTTTGGCCTTGATATGAAGGAGAAGTTCATCCCTGTGGCGAGAAACCACTTTGTCATTTATAAATAAAGTTTGTAAAAGGCACCCAGCTTGGCTCAACTTCTAAACTAAGCTCACCTCGCCCGCCTTATTGGGCACATTAGTCGTTTGTACCAGTCTTGTCCCCAAATGTCAGGCACGCTCACCATCAATCAGTGAAGTAATGTGTATGTGTAAATCTCGTCTTAGAGCAGTAAACCCTGAGTTTTGTCTCATACGCTGACCTCCTTTTTTGAATTTCTGCCTATGTGCATCCACTGTTGTACCAGCATAGAATATATATCTAACACATAGTATATCCCTTCTAAACATGAATTTATTGGTTCCTAGTTTTTATACTCAAATGTCAACAGATCAAAAGGTCACCAGCACATTTAGTATATAGAGCAACTGTATTATTCTTAGCCTAATTTAACGTATTTATGTCAAAATATACTGAATTTCATATCAACAGCACATTATTTAAAGTTAGCGCAGTTAACGGAATGCAAAATGATCTGAAAGAGCTATTTCTACCAAACATGCAAAAACGTACCACAGTGAGTCTATAGGCATGTTTGCTGGTCTGTAACTTTGTCACAGCATGCTAGCACACTCCCACTGTCAATGCTAATAAAGTTTATATTCAGCATGTATAACACGTCTGTCCATAGTGGATGTTGTGGAAGGAAAGCTAAGATACTGCTCAAGTCACTGATGGGAATCATCTAAACTTAAACCAATCAGACGTAAACCAGGAAGTTTCAGGAGAAATCAAAACTGTGACGCTGACAGTGAAGCTAGTGGAAAGGTCAGTGGACTACCAAAAATCTGATTAAAGAAAATTAGTTGCAATGGGCATTTATTTTTATGTAAATTTCACCCTCATGCTTACAGACATAAAAACAGGCGTCTGAGCAATCCATGATGCAGAGAGCTGACAGCCGATCTCCACTAACCCGAATACCACGCAGCAGCTGTTTCTTAATGCTGACCGGCTTCTTGACAGCTGGTACTATACAAATCAGAGTGAAACCATGAAGGGTTGTTACACTACAGTGTAACCCCGTGGCCTTAACGGGGATAAACTGCAAACTGTATCTTTGACAGTTTGCCTCCAGTGTTACTCCTCTGGTGTTTAATCATACTGCTGAAGACTCTGAAGAGCCGTAGGCATTCGATTGTCCCCGCGAATCTACCTCCTGTCAGCTAAGGGTAACGAGCATTGAGCTAGCCAGGTGCTGAAAACCAGGCAAAACTTTTCATCACTGATTCATTGTTTCAAACTTGGTTTTTCAACTTTACTTTCTAAAGAAATCACATAGAATAAATGTTCTCTTGGAGAGCAGAGATTGAGTTCTTGTTCCCCCAACTGAGACAGAGAAAGGGCATCTGAAATGATATTTAAATTCTCAAGCTTGTTTGGTCTACCAATCAGCACTGACCCCAGACACTAAGCTCACGCTGTGCCCTGATAAGCCCGTCTTTGATGAGACCGTCGTATCGCGAGCTCCGAGATCGGGCTCGATCCAGAGCCTCAGCCATCCCGGGCACCTCGAGTCACAGCATGTGAGCTGACATACTGTGTACAAGCCAACCACTGGGGCAGAGGATATGCACCAGATGTTTAAAGGGGCTTGGTCTTGTCATCTGTCATCTCTATCTTTAGAAGACTGAAGGTTCCTCTGTAGCCTGTTGTGCAATCACATACCAACCCTCTGGGAAAACATCAATCAAAACCCCAGACCCACATCAAACACAGCACTCTCATGTGAGTTGACAGTCGGGACCCATCAGGTCCGTGTTAATTATATGATTATATGATAAGTCTGGTCCGCACACCTTATAACAAAGCAACAACAATCCGTGACTAACAGACCTTCTTTTCAAAATGTCAAAAAGGTTGGTGTGCTGACTGGCGATTAATGTTAGAGCCCATTCATCAGGAGCCGAAATAATTAAACCTCTGATGATGGAAAAAAAAAGAGTGAAAGAAAAAAGTGATTCTGACAAAGTCAAACTAAAGTCAAGTGATACACACCGGAGGTGAAAAAACAAAAAACAAGATAGTGCCATGAATCTCCAGCGTCAGGTCACCCGAGAGATTACTTTCGCTGAGATATTGTTCAGAACATTTTCATGGCATCAGAAAATTACGTTAGATTCACTCAATGTGAGGTTGTTTCAGTTGTACTAATCAATATTTTTCTAATAACTTGCGAGTTCTTTTTAACTTATTATGAGTACATGAGAACAAAGATGTGCTGCTCATCATTAAAAACCCACAGATAATTATTCCCTAAATGAAAAAGTCCTCTAAGGTAACAAGTGAAGGACAAGTTAGACACTATCCAGTGAACATGTAGTCAAATTAAATGCTAATTTTGCTATCTTAAAAGAAAAGCACTGCCTTATCATGGCCTCTTTGTTATGGCTACACCACAACAATACATCAAAATTATTAGTACATGTCATTTCTGATTACTCATTGAGTTGATTCTTTTAAATTGGGCACTTGTCACACTGGGCCTATGGAGCAGTCGGTGACTCTATGCTAACCATCACTGAAACTTGCTTGCTAGGTGATATAGGTCGCAAAGAGGCATGTGGTGCTGCATCTCATACCCTCCTTGTGATTGTGCTTGCTAATGGCAGATTGCTGTGTTCATCTGGAAGGTGCTGTCTCGTCTGCAAACAACTCACTAAGTGGTTGTGAAACTGTGGACGACCACATCAATCTGCTAGCGACCGGAGCACTCACAAGGAGCTTTGTCATACAGCACTCTTCTTTGCGACCAGTTTCACCCAGTGACACCCAGCAAAAACTAGCCAACTGGTCTGGAATACACCTTTTTTTCCCTACTGGGGTTGCCGTGAGGTAGCTGATCAGTCTCTAGGCCTGTGTAAATGAATCCTTATACTAATCGTCTTATATGTAGTAGCTTCTCAGTTAAGTTTGTGTGCCTTGCAAACCGCCTGTATATTAAGTTACTACTTTCTAGCGTCTCATGCAGTAACGGCACTGAACTAATGCACATGCTTACTGTTCTAACTCACATTTTCTTTTATGTAACATGATCACTAAACGCAGCAATCAGCCAAGACATACTTGTGTCTTTAGCAGCACCAAGTGGGGCAACACAAGGCTGGAAAATCAGCTTCTCTAGCAGCAACTTGCTCTAAAATGATTTAATGCCGATAGACCCCTTTGTTAATCGCTAACTATATTTTATAACCCATCCATCTGGATAAAAGGCAACGGCTGCTGTGATTGACAGCTTTTGAGACACCTCAGCTGTAGCCGATAGCTGTCTGCCATGCTTTACCTCTGCTAATTAAACTGACTGAACTGGACCTGTAGACTCTCTTTGTGCTGTTCGTGTCTTTTGTTGCATTTTTAACAGAGCTATCTCACAAAAACATGTCCCCGTGTGGTACAGCCTGTCCAAGAAGGTTGTGTTTCAGTTTTACAGAGTAAAACTCTGGCATTTATTTGTCTGTTGCTTAGTACTATTTAGCAGATATGTGTGCAGTTTATGAGCGCAGTCTGCTAATCGATCGTGATAACTGCGCAGCTAATACGTGTCTAAAACCTGCTCAAACAAATTCATGAATGGTTAAGACAACCAACATTGAGAACCTTTCTCCTATATTTAATTTCAAATAAATATAGACAATTTTATTAGCTAATTAGCCTGTGTGACCTTAAAGTTTAAACTTGCCTTTAGCTATTGCCTGAGAAAAAAGCAGGAAGTCATCCTGCTTACCCTTCACCTCGCCATAGTCATAAATGAAAGAAATAGCAAAGTCACTGAAGTCATTTTGATCTAACTTTTCTTTTTAGCTCTTCAAATTTTTCTCAACTGTGCCTCTTAGCCGGGGCCCGTGGAGATTTAACTCAACCCATGAAATTATTCTACCTCCGGAGGAGCTCTGCCTCTGAGAAATATTTCTATCACTAAATCTCATATATGCATCTTGCAAAGAGTAGATGAGGCATTTTCATCTCTTCTTCAACTGTACAAGTTATTCAAATTTCTTTTGTCCAGGCCCAGACTTAGCATGGACATTTCCATTTTCCATTCTTCTCTGAATGATGGATAGCGCACCCCCGAGAGAGCCAGCAAAAAACTGGGAGGAATACAGATTGTTTAGTGAGCGGTGTTTATGCACTGAGAGGTTACTGTGGTACACAACTCACTGACCTTCTGGCTGTCTGTGTCGGCAAAGGTCAGACCAAAGTAGTCTTTCTCCAGCAAGTTAAGGTGTTCACACACCATGTCCACCAGGGTCTGTCCTCTGGAGTGTTTCTGCAAAGACAGACATACATGACATGAAAGTGTGGAAAAAGGTCAAGAGAAAGAAAGAAAAAGCAGTCAATGCTATATTTTTGACTATCAAATGTGAATGCGCTACTCTAATAGCTGGATTACTAACACACTATCAGACTCTATTAGTCAGCTGGGCTTTTTATGGTTCCCTGGACCTAAAGACAATTTAAAAACATTTGGTGTGGTGATACAGTCACTGTGACATGCTGCAGAATACTAGACTTCGGCAGAGATTTAATACTTACTACTGACAGAATTCAAGGTGAATTTTAGTAATAATCCCTGTCACAGTAAATAAACAGGTTTCTGGTTGTGTGTGCGCGTGTGTTTTCCACAAACACACACAAAAGAAAACATTTTCTGTCACACTACTGAAGGCGCAGTCAGCCATGTTTGTTAGATATCTATTTATTCTGGTGTATGCACGTTGCAAGCATGGAGATCAATAAAAAAGCAAACTGCAGGAGAAGTGTAGAAGTTTCTGGATCAAATACTGCAAAAATGATCACTCAAGCACTCAAAGGAGGAAACGTACCAACGTATTAAAAAGAATCTTTTATTTTACATTTATGTTAGTTCATCCCATTAATTTTGAACCTCTGAAAGTGAAGTACTATGTATAAATTTGGCAGCAGTTCCTAAACAGTTCACACAAAAATTCTGTAACATCCTTTGAATTATAGTTGAAAGTCTGCACTTCAGTCACATACAGAGTGTCTGACTTACAGTTCACTGTGGTGCTGCGCAGAGGCCCAGTCCATCATATAGATTTTGACATTTTCCCTTTGATATCGATACCTCTTCTAAAAATAGTCAAACATTTGACTCAAATCCAAAAATGAATTCAAAAAAATAACCGGGGGGTCAGTTAGTGGGATGCAAAGGTGGCATGGTTGTGACCATATTAATTGGCATATAACTGTGTATGAATCATTATCTGTATACGAATATCATTAAATAAGCAGCAGATATTTCACTGGGCTGGGGTGCATATATGGATTATAAAGGGAATATAATATTAGGAGTACAGTTTGTGCATGGGCTTATGAACCATAGTAAATATAGAACAAGAAAAACCCTTTATAAGTATGCATACACAGTTTTATCCTTTCACAGGGCCTACTTTAAGAGGTGACAAGATTGAGCAAGGAGTTGCCAGGGAAACTGAAGCAGTTTTTCCTTGTGCTGTCTATTTCCTTAATATCTCAAGGGTAGAGCTTGAAAAAGTATTTTTCCTTTTCGTCACAATGAGTGAAGGGAGGTTGGTGGAGGAACACTTGGGAAGTGCTTCTCAGCTCTCATCTTGTCAGTCAGTGAGTCCCCGATAGCAGCGCTGTTTATGTACAGCGAGAGCACGCTGTATGCCATCAGAGGCAGCACGCAGAATTAAAAAAACAAATCATTTCAGTCTTGGAGTCTTAATAAGACATGACTGAAGTGGTCCCGTCTATTTGCTCTCTGCTCTGTTGTAATTAAACAGTGAAATGTGAAATTTAAAAAAAAAGATCTCAGTGTTGACACCTCAATAGACGAGGAAATGTTGGATGTCAACTAAGCAGCCGTTCCACCCAAAATGGCCTCATTCAACACATCAGCCTAGCCTAGCATGACCACGCATGAAGGGAGGGGCCGGGTGAGAGAAGTGGGTAAGGGTGTGGTGTGTCCTTTCCTGTGCGAGGGCCGCAGGGAGGCTCAGCCATGCATACCTGACGAGAGACTTAATTAACTCGCGAGTACCACCTCCTCCGGCGAGAGCGCTCCCAAGGTGTACCCTGCCTCCTCACAGGTTCCTCACGATTATCTACTGCTGGAAGCATGAGGGAGGTTCAAAAACAGCAGGCATGAAGTTCTACCCTAACAACGGGACGCAGGAACAAGCCTGTCCGTGACCTGGTACTCCGAGACTGTCGCCAAACCAGAATTTTACAAAACACGTGAAGGTAGGCAAATATTCCAGAGGAGCACTTATAATACAGAAGCTGTCATAAGCATAATGGCGAGCTATGGTTGTGGTGTGGAGAAAACCCAGATGTTTTCACAGTGCTCAGAGAGGTTGGCACCAGAACACCAGTGCTGATGGGCTTACTTCACACACTCTTGCAAATGAACAGCCCCCTCCTCCCTCATCACACCACATACACAAGGTTTCCCGCACCTGTGCGTTAGTGTCCTGAGGGTTGCTTCATAATAATATTGTTCTTCTATTTTCTCCTTGATTGCACCGGGCCTCCAATCATGTAATAGGTATATAGATTTCTTTACACCCAGTTAGTAGCCTGTGCTGGGGGGCTTTGTATGAAAAAATGCAATGAAATCAGAATTTATTGATATCTTTGTGAATTACTCGCTATAACTGGGTAGCCTCACACTGTCATTTTGGTCAGTATTTTAATTAATTATTTAATATGATTATGTAACCATGTGATTTTTGAACTTAAAGATGTGTGCTTTTACAGGGGAGTTCAATATATCAGTGCCAGGTGGCTACGAGGAGACTTTCACGATCTAAGTTGCTTCATAATAGTTAATATTAGTGCCGTCAGCGCCAACACGTCAAAATGGGCAAATCACCGTTAACGGGTTAAGCTTAAAAGCGTTAACGCCGTCATGACGACTAACGCGATTAACAGTTAACCCATCTGGAGTGCAGACTGACTCAAAATCCCTGAAATGTCTCTGTCAACGCATTTCGGGCAGTTTGTCCAAAGTTTGTCCATTCTGTGCTCCAGACGGGTTGAGTGCGTAAAAAATGTGAATCGCGTTAATCGTGATGACCGCTGCCTGAACACTGTGATGAACACTGCCTGTAAGCATTACTGCCAAGTAACCATAAGCTGAGCACGCACAACAGATAGTAGGATCTACTGCACCGAGTATGTAAACGAAGAACACGTTCACACCCTCCTCTTCGTAAAATAAGGAGCGTAAAAATATAGAATTGTAAAAAAAAAAAAAGGACAGTTTTCTTTGAAACTTGGTGGTTAGATACTTTCATTGGATGGCACACTGTTTCTGTAACACTATGAGGATTTTTGACCAGGGAATGTCCTTAAATATGAAACAAACACACAGGACTGTTTTCTTAAATTTGCACAATATCTCTAAAGTTAGAAACATCCTGTCTAAGAGTGATGCTGAAAAACTAGTTCATGCCTAGCAGTTCAAGGCTTGACTACTATAATTCATTATTATCAGACTATTCTAGAATCTCCCTGAAAAGCCTTCAGTTGATCCAACTCAAACTGAATTGAACTGAATCAGATAAGGCAATGAAATCTGGAACGCCTCTTGGTTGCGAGCACAGTTACTTCTTCTGCGTTCATGTGCTGTGTTGCCGGTGGTTGCTATGGTTCGGGGGAAGCAGAAAAGTGATGCGATGTGGTGCAACACTTGTGTCTTTGCAGCAATATCTGCTGTAATGCTATTTAGAATCGCTAAAGGGGCAAAAGTTATCTATAGTAGGATTCAAAAGCATGTTCACAAGATGTTACAAAAAACTGTTTTACAAAACCCTCGAATCTTCTTCATAGTTCATATTCATAGACTCATATTTAAAGTTTTCCCATTACAAAACAACGGCCGTATAATGGATGGCTATGTTTAGAACACAGACATTAGGATACTGGTGAAACTTTAACGCAGGGCCACTTTGATTTATACATTTCTAGGACTTCGTTAGTTTGTTGGTAATGAACAGTTTATGGATGCAGTTTGCTAATCGAGTGTGTTATCCAAATATAGTCACTCCTAGCTCCAAAATACATCAAGTGAAACTCCAGAAAGCAATGGCTACATCCATCTGTTGTAACACAGTCCACTGTGCCCGGTAAGCTTTTGCACACAGACGATGGTTCCAGACAGACTATTCACCTCCTGATTTTGGATGTACTGTAATCTACACAGATTTCTTTTGTGTGGGATAAAAAGTTGAAACGTCACATAGCTTAAAATATTGTTGCCCAGTCATCTCCACAGTCAGGTAATTGAATAGAAACACATCCTTCACATCTTGAAAAGTTATTTTAGCAACAAACAGATAGGCCTCCTCTGCCTGAGGTGCATGCTGCTGCTAGTCATAAACCTGCAAGACGTTCAACTCAATGCCTTGTGTTTATCGAAGGAAATGGACTTACATCTGTCTCTTCTGTCCTCACTTATGCATGCATTCAGTTTCCCTTCTCAGCAAGTGGCAAATGCCCTATTTCACTCTGCAGTGTAATGACAACACATATCTTGTGTGGAATGAAGGCTTTAAACTGCATTATTTTTTTTTTTGTGTTTCTGTGTGTACTGCAGAAATGTGTAACATTTCTTTGAATTCACCCTCTGGTGAGTTCTCAGCGTGGCACCCTCTCTTTTATTCTTTTTGCCCATTTTATCCGCTTTGTACAACACTATACAGCACACACAACTGCCCACAGAGGGAACCAACAACAAAGGGGGAGAAAAAATAATGTTCCCTTTTTTTTTCCAACTCTTTGCTCAAAGCACGATAAGCCTAATTCCAGAAAACGTGTTAATGCAAATTGTTTTCCGTCGGGCGTACCTCAATTTCTCCTTCGAACTCAGAGGAATCCAGTAGGGTCACTTTAAAGGGGGCCGTTTTAAGCCGCTTGGAGCCTTTCTGGGGAGATTTCAAGTTCTTGTTGGGAGATGTCTTTTCAGACATGTCGTCAGTTTCTCTGTGTCCATCCATGTGCTTGTTCTGGTCCTTTACACAGAAATAAAAAGAAAATATAGAGAGAAAATGAAACGACGAATCTGTTAAAATGTTTTCATACTTTAAAAGGTGACAATATTAGACTTTTTAAATAAACATGTTAATAAAAATGTTACTAGTTACACTTGATATTACTCCTATTGAACACCATACTACTGTACAAAGACCGGAAAAGACAGAGCACAAGAGTATAGAGTTAGCTAACATAGAGTTAGCTAACATAGAGTTAGCTCTGTGGCTAAACCAGATTTTTGATTTCAGGCACTGTGCACAATATGTACCAAGTCCAATAATGACACACATGCAGTATAATATGTATCTGTTGTAAATGGCCCTGAGTTTCAGGCATTGAAGTAATTGCTAAGCAAGACAAAACAGAAGTAATAAATGAAATTTACTCGTCTCTTGAAGAAATAAAGTTAAAGCAAAAAGAAAAACTCTTGTACTGAAATATGACAAAATAAGTAGAGTAACATTATCAGAAAGCTCTGTTCTGAGAACACAGTGTGGACAAATGAACTTTTTTAACTGTGATATTATCTGTCAGCCCTGTCAATATTTTGCAAGCTTAAATTAGCTTTAAAATCTGTGTGAGTTACGAGCTAGCTTCAGTGCCATTTTTTGTCAGAAACTGTCAGAAAACAGAAATATAAAACAACAAAAACAAAAAACCCACAAACACAAATCATTTTTGCAGACACATAAACATAAAACAGCTTAGTTATATTTAGGTATATTTACACCTGCAGTATACAAAAGTGGCTACGGTGGCTCTAAAAAGTCCTATTAGCTGGTGACAATTTCTCACCACACCCACTAAATAGCAGGTGTAACTGCTGCTGACTATCAAAAACAACAGCCTAAACGTAATAATAATTATCTCGCTCTTTCTCTCTCAGTGTGTGTATATATCTATGGATGGATGGATGGATGGATAGATAGATAGATAGATAGATAGATAGATAGATAGATAGATAGATAGATAGATAGATAGATAGATAGATAGATAGATAGATATGGGTTCACACTTCATAATGTCTAGTAATAACATTTACTGGACAGATCATAAATCTCATATACCCAAAATTGCAATATGTCATGTTATGAACATCAGTAGCATTTGTTAAATTAGCATGACTGCCTGAATAGTTTAATTAATATAAATACATTTATTTCTTGTCCAACATTTTGGACAGGTGACAATCTTGGTGACAACAGGCCTAGAGACGTGTATGAGCATTCCCCGACCAGTTGCAAATGGCTGGAGGAGGTTGATGGCAGTTCCCGGGAAAATGATTACTACAGCTCGAGTTACACAGGCCTACAGACTTTCAGTCACCCATGGCAACCGTATGGCACTCGCTTTGATCACTAGCACATTGCTACAGTCATAGTGTGAATAGAAATGACTGTACTTTTTAAATATGTACTACTGCTATGCTAGCAATTAGTGTGTAATTTGCAGATAAACACAGAAAGCTAGCAAGCAAAAGCAATCACTGAGATTTTTGGTGCTCTACTTTCTTTACAACCAGTTTCACTGAGCAAGGGCCAACAACCTCCAGGAGCCACTTTCAATCAGTGGAGGAACTCAAGCAACTGGTGATTGTATCCCATCCAATATGTGTATGGCATTAGAGAACAGTCTGACACAGATTAGTCAAACAGATTAGATAATGGGGTAGACGTAGACTGTTTAATAAAGAACAAAGACACTGGTTGTGTAGACAACAATTATTTTTCTGTTTAGCTTTTACAAAGAACAGTCGCTAACTCACTATATAAAAGCTATTATATCATGTTTTTCCAAAAGCTGGTGTGTTTGTATTGTGTTTCCACCAACTACATATCTGTGGCATTAACAGTAGTGTAGTACTATAACATCCACGCTGACCTGTTTCGCTATTTTACTGTCAGAGGCTGAGTCCTGCATGTCTGCTGCTTCCCCCTGCTGTCCAGGAGGACTCCTCCTTGTTTGCTTTCTTCACCTCTGACTTGAAGCCTTCCTCTGTCACTTCAGCAAAGTAACACCAACCTGAGAAGAGACAGGAACATTGCAAATATATCATATCAAGTTTATATTTAAAAATATCTGCGTGTATATCTTTTTCTTAAAAAAGAAAAAGAAAAGATTTTAGAAAGTGAAACAAACACAAATGCACGTATTCCCAAACCATAATGGCGCCTTCATTACAAATTCTAAAAGTTAAACACCACTTGCAAAGACATAATTCATGCTGCCGTCAAGGGCATTTACTTTAATTATAAAATCCCTCACTGAGCCAGATAGTGATCATCTATTTAAGCAAGGCAAGTTCCGACACTCAGGTGACGAATACCACTAAAAAGTAAATGAGGTTATGAGTGCTATAGTCAGTATTTGCTTCAAATACCAGCTGTTAAGGAGACAAAAAGGTAAGAGCAGGTGATTACTTATCCATCAGCAGCTACACCTGAAATTCTTGTCTCTCTGACTTGAGTGCATATGTGCGCAGAAGTTATTAAACCCTATAGTGCATTGTTCGTCAAATAAAGAAAACATTCTACCTAAATAAATCAGTGACGTAACAATGCAAACAGAGCAGCAGACGCTTTGTTTCAGGTATGTAGGTTTATTACGTATCATCAGCAATTGAAGTCAAGTATTAATTTTCCTGGAAATTTGTTGGAGCTTGCGTCTTTATTTGCAGGGTATAGGTGTGGGTGGATAGAACAATAACCGCAACTGCAGGGACTGAACAGAGCAGCCAGTTATGTCGGTTTGCAGAGGTGTGTGCTGTTAGCACGTCTAAACAGAGGCCCAGAAGATAAACACTTAAGACACGTTCACAGACGCCTTTGCAGTGGTAGAAGTACTGCAGTGTAGAAATGTTGCAGCAGATTCATTGTTGAATTACAGTTCTATCAAGTTGATGCAACAAGAAAGTTTCAGTTTATTTAATTGGTTCAGGATTCAAAGTCATAGATGAGAAAGTTTTGAAGGTCATAGATGCATATTTTGGGTGTCAGTTTTATCTAACTCATGACTAAATACGTTTTTCTTTTAAAGTAAAAATCATAATATTACCTTCTAAAATGTAGTGTAGTAAAGAAATCAAAACAACAAAATTTAAATACAATTACATAAAAACTGTAGTCTTATAAATCTTATCTTAGATTAGTTTAGCCTGTTTTAGCTTATCGTAGCTTAGCTTAGCTTGTTTTAGCTCAGATTAGCTTAGCTTGTCTTAGCTCAGATTAGCTTAGCTTGTCATAGCTCAGATTAGCTTAGCTTGTCTTAGCTCAGATTAGCTTAGCTTGTCTTAGTTTAGGATGACTTGGTTTCTCTTGGGTGCACATTAGTGTAGAAGTCTGCATTAAAAGCTTACGTCCATAGCTCGTTAAGCAACACACAACACTCACAAGTTAAATTTATACCAAAACAAAAGTAGGTGAAAATTTAGGCTTGAGTTTTCCAGGGTTTATGCCTTAGTACCATTTCTGAGTCGGGAGTGGTGATTAGTCAGCCTTAGCCATTTTCTCCCTTTTCTAGGCTTTGTGTTCGGTTCAGGAAAAAGTTTTCCATGCTGATATGAAAGAGGCTTTCTCTAAAAGTGTTCAGGTTATTGTGTAACAGTCACAATATGTGCCGCAAACAGCCTTGGTTATATATGGTATGGAGCAAACATGCATCATTAAAACACGCTGTCTCATATAAAATGACTAATGGAGAGGAAGCGTCAAGGACTTCTGTTTGCAATATTTTGCACAGCTTTCAGGGGTTTTTTTTCCATCCCCTGTCACCATATTGCATTTTTTTTTTTTCAGTTTTAAGCAAGAAAGCTTTTTGTGACTCAGATTTTGTTTGTAGTACTTAGAAAAGCCATCACAGGAGAAGTATTTTGTTCACATTGTAGATTTTCTGTGTAATAATTTATGTTCTCTTCTGAGAAGTCTTGTTTTACCGCTGAGGCTTCATGTTTAATGTCTTGGAAGCCCACGTGGGTTAGATACATCTATGTGCGAGATACAAAAATAAAAATTACACTGTGTGCACTGCTTAGTCGTCTGTTAAAAGGGAACAGGCAGCTCTGCCTGCCAACAATGGATTTCTCACTGTATGATTGCTGAACATTAGCAGAGAGCAGCGATTTAAGTACGAGGCTTCGGAAGCCGTGGAACATTTTAGTGCGAATGGCCCAGATACACACTAGTTAAAACTTCCTGCTCCTGCTTTTATTTTTGCCATTTACTGATGTGAACAATGAAGAAGCTGCTCATTATTTTTTCAGTCTAGGGGTGGATTAAAAAGAAACCCAAACACTTTGAATAGATTTTCCACCAGATGACCCAGGAACACATTCTTCTTTAACCTGTTATCAAAAGAAGGCAATGTACATAATGTGTAAGCATAACAGGAAAAACCCAGAAGGCCTGTGCTGTATATAATCCATACTGTATGTGACCCTGGAGGTCTCTATGCCCCACAAGCAGCAAATCACATCAAAATAATGCACCTGAGGATTGTAGGCAATCACAGCCAACATGGGCAGCACAACCGGTTCACACTGGTTCAGAGGAAAAGACTGTCCCCTCCCGACTCCAAACCAGAGAAGGTCCTGACATACACGCATGTGTTTAAAGGAGTGTGAACGCCTCCTCTCACTCCTCCTCCTCCTCCTCCTCCTCGTCTGCAGCTCTATCACAACTGCCCCATTACTTACAATCACAGCAAATTGACAGAAATGAATTCTCCTCCTTGGGGACAAAAGTGAAGCGTGGACTGGTATGTCCGCTCAGGGCCTCATTTCCTCCTCGCTGTCTCATCCAGCTGAGTACTGAGCTATGAGGTGCCAAATCAATTTTCTGTCACTGGCTGGATCGTGGGTATGACTGCCAAACTTCCCCGAGTGTAGAGGTAAAACTCGGGTATCGCGTTGTGACGGAGGAGGAAGCACAACACCAGCATCCTCCTCCAGTGCCTTTCTGCTTCCAATTCAGTCAAGCCGAAAATAACGAGCCTCTCCCCTGCGTGCTTTACAGGTGCGCGCTTTCTCGTTCTGTCCAACAGAAACAGAAGCTGACGTGTCGCCCCCCACCACCACCACCACCACCGCCGCCGTTTAAGATCCATCTGGGCTACATGACACGGTGCATTCATCTACAGCCGTTTCTGTGAATATATCTGTCTCAGTTGTGCTGTGCTCACAGCAACAAATTACCTGAGAGCAGCTCCGGTCTAACACTGTCTGTTCACCGCTGTGGACATTTTTCACTCTCACTTCAAACACGTCAGCGAGCCCACAGCCAAGCGTGACACATTTTATAACCATACTCAGATCGATAGTTTCTGTTGCTTTTTAAGGGATATCTTCAATTCATGCCAGCCGATAATGAAAAAGCCTGTCGAGGACACGCGTTCAAGCAGGTAACACATAAGAGAGAATACAAATCACATGGTCTGGTGTGGGCTCGGCGCTCAACGGGGTCTCTTATTGAGACATCTCTTGAAATCAGATTAATTACCAAATTAACGCAGATTGATGTCACAGAGCGAGGCAGTCAAGCTCTGCAAAGGCATTCATTTCCTGCAACAGACTATTACCCACAATGGCCTCGATCACCACGCTCGCTGAGACCTCTACGGAGGAGAAGAAAAAATCAGAGAGTGCGGCATGTGCTGCGTGCTTCCTTTGTTGTACACTGGGTGCAGTTTACTGACAAGGTCTGCCTTTGATATCTGCCATCAGTAATAATAATTCATTACAGGGAGCAGCGTATTGTTTCCTCAGAGGGTTATGACACGCTACTTTTCCCTAACAAGTGCAGCCTTTCCCTCGTGTTTCTTCTGCCTCTTTCTCTTCACTCTCATCAGAGCTGAGCTTTCATCTAAGCTAGCCAAGTGGAGGGAGAATGAGGGAGGGAGCATGCACGTCTATGGAAGACTACTGGCTCGGCTCCGAGATGCAGTTGCCATGGTAACGGCATAGAGCGGCTCTTTCTCTTTTTTTTTCTTTTTTTTTTTTCACGCCCGCTCTCCTCTCTTTTCCTCCAAAGAGGAGTGACAGAGAAACAGAAAGACCGAGCGAACGAGGAGGGAAAGATGAGAGGCCAAAAGATGAGGCGGCTAGGAAGACAGGCGGGTGGGGGTGGGGGTGGGGGGGATCGAGGATAAACGGAAAAGAAAAGAAATTACAAGAGGCAGGAAATAAGCTGATGTGGCACCGCAACTCAAAGGAAATGTCAAGCAGCCGTCCCTCTGATTTTGCATCGGACAAGCTGCCCACTGGGACTGACATCGAGGCCGCAGGCCACCTCTCGCTAACCTCCTTCGACTACATGCTGAGCAATGAGAACCCTGTGCTCACCGCACACATCTGCTCACCTATTGTACAATCCACCGCTCTGGATTGTACAATAGGTACTCTTAATCTCATTTACCATTAGCAATGCTTCAGAGTAATTAAAGAGCACCGCAGAGTAAAATAAGTGAGCAGAATAGCTACTGCAAAGGGATATATGCTAGGTGTATGATAAATGCAGCCAGAGTGAAAGAGTCCAAAGAGTACTACTGCTTGATGATGAAGTAACAGTGGTGATATGTGGTGTATAACGTAGATAAAAGAGATATCTTGGGCTCCTGGTACACAGCGCCTTCGCTCAGCCCCGCTTCAGGGCTAATGTTCAAGTACAGTAAAAACAAGTGAAAGGAGTGACTGTGAAACGCACCAGCAGCAACACTTCTCTGAATATTCTGCATATCAAAGTTATGTGACTCATAGTCATATTCACAATGGACACTTTGACTTCGGCAACGTTGCAGTGTGGGATTGTTTGCAGTAGCAATGCACACACCATAGACAAGGCATTTAAGTGTGAGTGTTAGAGCACAAATATGTTGCCAGTGATCATGGCGGGGGTCACTGTAAAGCAATATCTGTGATGTTATACACACTGGAAACAGTCATCTACACTTCAGCACAATATCCGTGCACCTGAAGATGAAAAAAAATATCAATAAGAGAGCTGAAGAGCATGAATTATAGATTTATTCCCCACACTGTGCTGTCAGTGTCTGTGTACTAGCATGACTGTTTTACTTTAACGCTGTTTCAATTCAGTTATTCAGCTCTCTGATTTGATTTCTACTTGCGAGATCATTCATTTCTGTTTTCATTTATGAAGTAGCCACTCTAAGTAGATGGGAGAGTTGTTTAGAGGCGACGCACGTTTTTGTGAAAATAACCAATTTTGAAGTTAATGTGTTGATAAATTTATACAAATGGAAAACAAAGTCTCTCTCAATCATCTTTTTATCAAATTAAAATGATGCGTGAAGTGGCAGAGGTAAGACGCCACAAAGACATAAGTCAACGAGGCAGCCACAACACGCAAGACAAATTTATCATGCCATAACCTGAAGTTAGTTACTCTGCATTCATTCAATATACTTAATTCTGTCTTTTGTTTAGTCGTTCATTCGTTTTGTATTGGTCCAACTGGAAACACAAAGCTAACACACAGGCGAAGATAAAAAACTGCACTTCCTGGTGTGACCACTTGAGGCTGGCTCCGAAAAGCAAGTCAGACAAGAGCCATTGGTCAGAACCCATATACTCTAATGCAGAAATGCCCAGCGTCCACTGAAACGGACACGTTCATGACCTGCGATCACGTCAGTGTCTCTATTAGTCATAACAACCATTCAACGCGTAGCCTTCATAGCAGGCGGCTGCCTGAGCTTCAGCCTGGTTCTACCAGTATGTAACTCACCCATTTGGATTTTGGTAACTGACAGATGTGGTGACACTGGCAGTTGCTCATAATTGTCTGCTAGGCCACACCTCAGCGAACTGCTCGACATTATTACGGTACTGAAGGAAAAGCCAAGAGACCAACACTGAACATTTAAACTGTAAAATCCTGCATCTTTCCCTTCGTACGAAACTTTGTAATACTGGCCTCACGTTAAACTCTCTTTTTTTGCAGAGTTGAAAGATAAAATGTGGTCCGTGCATTTTCTATCCTCATTCTAAGGTCACTGGGCATCTGCTACTGTGCTGGGCAATAGGCTACCTCATCAAGTTGTCAGCAAGTCTGGCTCTTCCTCCCACAGAGCTGCTGCTGGCACGTCTCGGCCCCACTGATCTGAGGCGCACAGCTACGTGTCAGAGGCAGTTCATAAAGTGGAACCGACCGAGAAGGAAGCGGGGCTCAAGGACGCTGCCCTCACTCGCTCTAATGATATTCTCATCCTAAACAGCAATGTCGTCCGGGCACCTCTTGTTGTAGCTGGAGTGCCCTTTCATTACTCTGTGAAGTAATCAGGGGTAATCATCAACCAAAGTACAATAACAGATGAGGCTTCGCCAGTCAGACGGCACAACAACAATAACAACAGCAGCATGAAGCTGCACATTCCTACAGTGTGTCTGGAATCACCACAGATGAAGAGAGGCTGCGTTTTCCTTAGTGCAGCCTTAGCAGGAATGTCGCTCTCCAGACTAAATATGGGAATCGAGATATGAGCTCACCGAGAGATAAATATCAGCGCACAAAGTTGCAGATAGAGAGCAGAGTTATGGAGAAGGCCACAAGTTGGGGTTAGTATAAATTGCTGCAGCGACATCCTTCTGTCACAGCGTATCTAATGGGAGCTGACCTTTCTGATGCTGGGCAGGAGACTACTGGAGCATGCAAGAGGGCCTTACCTCTGATGGATCGGTCTCTGTGGGTGCCCAGAAGATGCTCACAGCCGGGGGCTACAAACGCAATGTTTTTTCCTCCTTCTCTCGTTCCCCACTCTCACAGCTGATACCGTGATAAACAAGCGAACGCAATGCAACTAAAGCGAAACCTAGCAGGCTGAGAGCATGCTAATGAGTGTTTAAAACAGGGAAATGAGGACATGGGCGTGGGAACACATGGGCGGTCGAAGAGGCATCATCACGAACCTCGAGGGCAGGGAGACACATGGTGGCAAGATGAAGCTTGTCGGCTTGTCGGTGTGCTGTTGAGGCTGCGCAAAATCCTGCCTCTCTGATCGGTGCTTGTTATAGGGCGTCTTTTTTAGATCTTTCCTTGGGTCTCCTGACAGTGTCAGACAACAATAGCCAAAGTCACTTCCAAAAGAAGTCCTCCAGCAGTGTTGGTTTCTTCACGCCGCCCACTTTGTCTGTGAATATCTAGTTATTTCCCCGCTAAAGCTCAGGTTTTGTTCACCAAATGTTAACATCTTAATTTTATTAGGTAGTAATAAAAGAGAAAAAGTGCAGTTTGTTCCACTTTTGTCCCAACAGATGCATAAAACATGTACAAGCGGGAATTAAATGCAGCCATTTTTTGATGTGAGGCTAAGTGCTTCTGTTGTTGTGTCAAAAGAAAAGAAAAGAAAAGGCGCTGTCACATTGTCAAAGGCCATATGTGTAATTGTCTCCACAGGAAGCCTCCAATGTGCTACAGTTAATGAGAGACTGTCACAATGGTTGCACTTCCCCAACCAGATTCTCAACCACTGTAATCTCTGAACGGGGAAAATTATTTCCTATTGCTTAGAATCACAATTGCAGCTGTTGGGTTTGTTTGGCTCTTGGAGAAGTGCTGATGACAGCAAACAGCAAACAGGTCTGTGCAGTTCAGAGCGTCACTTTAGAGGAATCTGTGCTCACTCGCATTTTTACTGTTTAATGTTGCAGGGTTAAAGGAAACAAGGGCACAAACGCAGATAAACATTGTTAAGATGCTGACAGCATTAACACATCAGATGTTAGCTTTGTAGTTTACACTGGCACGCGTCAGTTTTAAAGTTCAAGCCTGTAACACGGTACCTGTGCAACCTTCTCACTCCAATCGCAAACAAGCTGCAGTTTGTGCGCCGCTGTTTTCCAATCACGCTGTCAATAAATCCACGTCTCCGCTAACAATTTCAACCCGTATTCGTCTGATGAGCCAAACTGCTTCAAGTTTTGCCTCCACACAGCGCACAAGCTTGGTCAATCATTTTGCCTTTCCCTTTGAAGAAATCCACAAACACACATCCTCCTACACGCCGGCGTGCTCTCACTTTCTCTTTGATTTGGCCTTTTACGCCGTTAAATCTGCTCATTTATTCTTCTCCGTATGTATTAAACTCATATTTATATGACTTTTCCTTCCTTTTTACAAGCTTACAGTTATTCTTGCCTCTGCATATTTTACAGTAACTTGTCATAATATATTTGAATGTAGAAAATACATTTTCTACAGGCAATCAGCCTGACAGGAGACGATGACTGCAGAAGTATTTGTTGACAACACAAGCCTCCATTTCAAGCCCTTTCAGAGATCCATGTGGATGTGATGAGAGTTGGGTTCGTGTCTGAATAACAACTGATTTATTTCTTTAAAAAATAATTTTTAAAAAAGCAATCCAAAAAGTCACAGAAACTTTTAGATGAAAAAAAAGAATCCAGTCAAATTTCAATAGCAATTTTGGCAATGCACAAATAATGCTGATTCACAGAGTACACCGAGTGACTGAATTCTCCATGTGTCTGCATTTAATCTTGTGCTGCTGTCGCTCTTATAGAAGTAGTTGAGGCAACAGAACAAGCTAACAACAAGATCCTGACGGTGCTCTGAACTATGTGTGTAGCTGCTTCCATGTCAAGGTGACATGCGGCTCAGTACGACATCCTGTATGTTGGTTCAGTTAAAGTTAAAGTTGTGCATACTCAAAAGATTTTAGGTTCAGTACGTCATCCGTTTACCTCTGTTTTGTTCTATCACTTTGGTGGCTAACATGTTGCTAACTACCAAAATGCCTTGTTAACGTGTAATGTTACAACATTACTGAGTTTATTACAAAATTTCCTACAGAGAAAAGAAACAACTTGGCGCTTCAAAGATAAACAATTGAAGTTAGCATGTGGATGTTGCTAATAAGACCTTATATAACCCTATTAGCAGATTTTTTTAAGCCTGTAACGCTTTTTAAAATTCTTCATTCATTCAACATTACTGCAAACCAGTGAACAAAGCAAGGTCCATAAAGACATGGATTAAGTAGTTTAGTGTAGAAGAACTCGATTGGCCTGCACAGACTCCTGACTTAAACCCGACAGAACACCTTTTGGATGAATTAGAGTGGAGACTGTGAGCCAGGCCTTCTCGTCCAACATAAATCCTTGACCTCACAAATGCGCTTCGGGAATAATGGTCAAAAAGTCCAATAAACGCATTCCTAAAGCTTGTGTGACACGTTGCCAGAAGAGTTGAAGCTGTTAGAGCTGGAAATGATGAGCATCATATTAAACACTATGGATTAAGAATAGGATGTAAGTTACGTTTATAAAGTCAATTCAATTCAGTTTTTTTATATAGCGCCAAATCACAACAACAGTCTCCTCAAGGTGCTTAACATTGTAAGGTAGACCCTACAGTAATACATAAATACCCAACAATCATATGACCCCCTATGAGCAAGCACTTTGGCGACAGTGGGAAGGAAAAACTCCCTTTTAACAGGAAGAAACCTCCGGCAGAACCAGGCTCAGGGAGGGGCGGGGCCGGGACCGGTTGGGGTGAAAGAAGGAAGACAGGATAAATGGCATGCTGTGGATGGCATGGCAGACATGCAAAGAGTAGGAAAATTGTATGTATACATCCACCAATACCTACATATGCAATGACCCTTAAAGTAAAGTTTTTAGTGCAAAGAAAATCTGTGTTTTATCTTGTAAAACACCAGGTCAAAGCATGAAGGTTTTATTTTTGTGCTGTGTAAACTGTTACAAATACATTACTAAATGTTTTAATCAAGAAGTACTGGTGTCAAGTTCAAGATACTGGTACCGGTTCAAACATGAAATGTACCAAACTCTACTACCATGCTACCTTGTAGAGGAAAATACCAGCTAGTCTTTGGCATTGTCTGTTTTGGTAAGATACGTTGTATTTGTTGACCAATACTTTTTTTTTTTTTTTTTTTTTTTTTTAAAAAAACACTTTTTTTTTTTGTTTTATTTAATTTTTTT
>VURO01044167.1:0-26714 GCA_015108175.1 Pelvicachromis taeniatus | reverse complement strand
AAAAAACAATCCTTTTTTTTTTTTTTTTTTTTTACAGAAAACACTTCTCTGTTGAGGCTGCAAATGAATGAGAACTGGTTAGTTAACCAACAAAGTAGAGCATTACAAGGTGAAACCAGAATAGTGAAAAATGAATATCCCAGCAGGGTTGATCCCTATACTTTAACATTAGAGTCATTTGGGAGATGGTTGCCAAAGTGCAGCTTAATTTAATGCCACAGCATTCAGTTCAGACTTGGTATCATTATTTCCTGAAACATGTTTTTCAGTTTATCTCAAACTCATGCCATTTGTCTGAGAGCAATGTTTTAATAAAGCTATTGATTTAATGGACAAGAACTGAGCGTCTGAAAGATAACGGCAGAAAAATGAAACCAGTAATTCTACATATTCTTTATCTGAACAGGACTACAGGAAAATGTTTCAGTTCTATCTGTCCTTGATAAAAAAAGAATTCACATAATAATGATGATATATTAATTTAAAGTATTAGCGAGACATTACAGAAAGCTCTCCTTAGATAGCTCAGCCTATAACAGTGAGATAAATAAGTGTGTTGTGAAATCCATCCCTTCCAACCAGGAAGTTGCGAGTCGTGCCTCATGATCCTGTTATAAGCACCGATACAATACTCGCCTTTGTTTCCTGCAGTGTTAGCCCGACTGGCACAAGGCTCAGATTAGTTTTCTTCTTTAGTGGAAAACTGATCTGCGGACAGGGTTTCTTTAAAAACGAGAATCCCAGTGAAGAGGAGTGTGTCTCAGCACAGTCCATTTTTAATGTAACAAAAAATAAAAGAGCACATTTTCATCTTTTGTGGCGCTTTCTTCATGAACTTTTGATGTATCCAAGGTCAATCTGAGTCCCCACATATTCTCAGTCAAAACTATGACTTACATGTTTGGGAGGATTTCAGCGCCACACACACATGACACGAAGCCTTGTGTCAGCTGGCCTATATTATGCTAATGGTCACGCTCAAGTGCATATTGCAAATGCATGTCCTTGTAAGAGAGTTCGTCGGAAAGAGCAGCGCTCTGCTGGAATAACTCCAGAGAGCACAACACAGCCAAGACTCAGCTATCTGGACACTAAGGACACAACTACCTGCCTCCTAACACTGAGCTGCCGTTTACACACAGCAGTGCCCTCCAAGATTATTTTTCCAATTTCCTTTCACCCTTAGAAGTCATAGCAAATGCCATAAATCAACAGGAAACGCTGGGTGTCAGGAACCCCTTACAGCATGACTCATCTCTTCACAGGTCGCCTTGAGTTATAGTCCCAATCTTTTTTTTTTTTACTGTATCTGAACTGTACTCAGGGGATCAACATGGATCAGCTAGCAGTACACAGGAGGGATTGTTGGGATTCCCCTTTGGGAGGATGCCTGGAGCGAATTTTTTTGCAATCCCATTAAATTTGTGATCATGGCAGAATTCCTAGAATTTGCAGGGACTATTCCACACCGCAAAGACACTAAACAGTTGAATTTGCTTCATGTCGACCTTTCTAAAATGAATGAAATACTGCGAGACGCAGTGATTCACATCGCATTCACATCGCATTCACAGCGAGGAAACTATTTCACCTTTGTTGCGTTAAATGGAAAGATAAAAGCTGCTATTTTCATCTCCAGAACACTTCTACGTACAAGTTCCATGAATGTTAATGGAAACATAAAAAACTCATCAGAACAACAGTGCAGTGTGGTCCGCCGGGAACAATTCAGAAGACTTAAGAGGTTTGCTGGACTCTGTGCTATTTTGGCACAAATGGACCCTCCTCCTAGCCCCCAGTGGCACCGCTCTCTGCCAGCTGAATACATCCTCCTCCTGCTGCTGCTGCTGCCCGGCTAGCTCCAGCAGCCCTCAGTTGCTGCTGGCTAATGGACTGCTTACAGTGAGAGGAGGGCAGAGCGGCTGTGGGACATTGCATCAACATGGTGCAGGTGCAGACCATCACCACACAAAGAAGGCTGGAGTGTACGACTCAGTATGTGAGTGTTTGTTTGCTTGCCTTCATCCCTAGTCCTTTTATACACACACACACACACACACACACACACACACACACACACACTCTGGGCATGAGCTTTTCCATCATTCGAGATGAGTGGCACACACTCCAAAATGTTTTGGAAACAGGCCAATTCACATTTTCCATGCCAGGATGCAGAGACAGAGGCCATAGCTGTCTCCTCCACATGGATGCAAAATGCCGCAGGAGAGGACACACAGGGAACGAGGGGGAGAGAGACGACGTGTGCGGCGCATGTGTAGCCAATCGCTAAAGCCAGTGGTGTAAAGGTGACCGTGCTTGTGCCTGCTTTTGCAATGAAGGCCCCTCAGCTTTGCTACGACCTCCCCGAGACTCTACGAACCACAGAATCAGCGACCTAATTCTGATTTTTATTGTAATTGTTCTTTTTTAAATGTTCTCTCTTATTAATTGTTATAATTTCTTTCTTTTGTTTTTGTTCTTTCATTAGTATTTTTTAATTACACTGACAATGTGAGCGTTTTTTCTCTGATGTTTTCTCTCTGTCTTTACTTTCTGTCTGGCTTTCTATTGATGGTCTAACATTCTGCTGTTGCTCTGCTGTCATTAAACAGGCCATATAAATCAGTTATTATTATCCCCAACAGATTCACACAAAACACTATGGCAACAGAGACTGCAGCATCACCCACCATCCCCGTCATGGCCCACTTCAAGGTGGCACCACGCCACACCATATGGTATTCTTTGTGGTGGAGTGCAGCACTCTGCGGGAGAGCTGAGCTGCAAAAGGAAGAATCCTGTCCACTGGACTAATTAACGCCTCTGTGATCCGGGAGGTTTAGCACAAAACCGGTCCAGACACCCTTCACCCAGCATCACCTTTGCAGGGCCTTTCAGCCGAGCAATATTACACGCAGAGCAGATGGCGGCTCGTGATCTCGACTGTAGATGAAGACATGAGGCGTGGAAGGAGGCATGTTAGAGTAGCATTTTTATCACCCCGCCTCTCTCTCTGTCTCTCGTTCTGCCTCTCCCCAGTGCCCTTTGCGATCTGATAGGCCTGGAATAATAAGCAGTTAGCGTGTTATCCGCTAACAGCTCCATTGCAGCGCGGAGATAAAGCCGTACAGATCTCAGCAGGTGTGACCCCGCAGCAGAGCCTGGTAATAACAGTGGAAGCTTTCACGGTGACGTGTAATTATCACGAGAGAGATGCTTTTCAAAAAAAAAATAGGGAATCATCAAAAGATCGACTTCAGAAATTAGCTTCAGCATGTTTAATGTTGACATTAAGGCGGTGCTGATAAAGCACTCACTGTGTTGCCAAAACACACATAGATAGAGTAAAGGATATGAATTTTAGTTCACATGGCTTCCACTACGGATTAAGCCAAGACAAAAATCTGTTCGGCAGACAGCCGACCGCACAATATCAACTGTATTATTTTTCTTTTACTTTTTTCTGTTGTTATTGTAGGTAAAAATTAAATGAATCAATCTGTTAGACCTGACTATAAATCTGAATTTAAACGGCACCATTCGGACTACAAGCTCTGCAGATGGGCCAGATGTACAAAAGACGCTTATACACGTCTTCCAGGTACAGATGTGACTCATTTGATGAGGTGATTTTTCAAAGAAGTCAAAATGTCAGCACACAAAAGATACGACCGGAAAGTCACGCTCAGTCAGTCGAGTAAAAATAAGGATTAAGAAACAATGCACCAAAAACAATATCAAAACAGTTCATAAAAGCAAGCAAACAGGAGACAGGGAGTTGCGGCAGGTGTTGATTAAAATGAAGCTTGAGCACGATGCTCAGCGAACTGTGAGATCACTACAGGCTATGACTGCACTCTGAAGATAAGACCTTTGCAGAACGCACTGAGCTACATTTAGTCGGATCAACAGCATCTCCACCCTCCACCTGCTCGGCTGGGAGCCCAGCTGTGGTGGTTATTATGCTGATTCTCTCTTTTTTCTTCTCTAAATTTATTCCTTAAGAATTTCACGATCAGTCAGGAATTTTTGTTACATTATTTATTACCAGCATTTTTCTGCAAAAGCCATTTATTGTATCTGCAAGTAGCAATTTCCTCTTTATAAATGTATTATTGTTGGCTATGGATGGAAAAATGAGTCAACAAACCCAATCTGATGTTAATAGTAAAAATTAAGAAACAAGAATAATAAACTTTTTATTTGAAGCTATACAATGTAGATAGCTCAACCAGAACGGCAGCATAAATCAACATTTTAAAGGACTACATAAACTACATAAAGATACATGCTAGTGACATTTTTGCTGCTATTTATCAAATTCATGAAAGAATATTCAGTTTTACTTACGGAACCTAAAAATGTGAATTAAGAATGAGTTTTGTGTTTCAAGTAGACAAAACCACATCGTGGGATCAAATGCCAGACGCAGAGATTAGCAAAGTAAACAATAAAAAGTGAGAGTTTATTCGGCTGATCCAAGTGCAAACAAAAAAAACAACAACTACAAAGTCCAGTGGTTGAAAGCATGAGGAGGACATGGGAGACGAACAGACTGTCTGACAGGGAAAGGTACCAACCACCACACAGGTCGAAGCAGAAGCAGAAAGTGAAGACATCGCTAACACTAACCTCCGAAATAAAACAGGAAGTAAACCACTGTCTGTACTATCTGTGCTATTTACACCCATGGTTTTATCTGTGTGAGGCTTATGCTAACCACCCAGTAGGGTCTAACCTTAACTAACGGGCCTTAGCTAGAGGCCCGTTAGCTAGCAGCTCACTCAACAACTGCAAGCTAATTTATGTTAAACGCTTGAGAAATTCCTACATATTACCATTAAGTTATTAAACTAATACGTTTAACAAACTAAATTTTGAAAAAACAGACAATTGTTAAGCCTTACCTTCACCTGGAAGTGTCACCAGTTTGCCATACTGACTTAAGGTTACAGTCCCAGTGTTTTAGCCACATGCTAACCAGACACATTTTCTGAAATAAGATGTTACATTTCAGTCTCTTACATTTTGGCATTAATTTTGCTCTTTTGCTCTCTTCATGCTTTAAGTGGGAGATGAACTCCCCCATCCCTCTCTATCACCCACTGTGTCTACGCAGACGTAGTAAGAGCTACACCTACACACTCTGCAATGTGCCTTCCGTTTGCCTTATTGTTATTCAGTTAATGCAGCGCTGCATTAACTGAATGCAAATGCAACAGCACTAAACTGCCCCCCAGCAGGCCGGCTGTAACCCTCTGCAACATGCTGCTGCTTCTTAATATTAAAAGAGTTCATGCAGTTGAAACAAGGCTGTGAAGTAGCCACAGGAAAAGTAAAGCCATCCACCCTTGCTCACACAAAGTGGGGGGTGTGGTGATTTGGAGCCACAAGCACCAGTCGAACACAGAAAGAGTGCCAACCATACAAGCTCACACCCACTCCTACGGCCTCCAATTCACAACATTTAGAATAATGGAGGTTGTCTTTGGCCTGTGGGAGGAAACCTTCTGTGAGACGACGCTACTTTCATCTGGACCACCTCGCCACAACGTGATTATCAGAAAGTACCTTTAAGTTGCAATGACTATGAGCTGACTTTATGGCTTTAAAACCACGTGGAGGCTGGCTGCACTGTACGCAGACACACCAGTTTCTCCTCTGTCCTATTTATGACACAGTGGTGGCTTAAGGAGTGCCTGATGTGGCATGTTACCGTGGTAACCTGGGGCAATGCCACATCAACCTCACCTCACATATATCTGTAAGACCGCTGTTCTTACTTCTGTGAGAACACACCTATACAATACAAAACTGGCCTACAGAGAGCTGTATTATAACATAATGACATCTGCCTCCGTGTTTGAGGTACATTTGTGTGCCTCTTGAAAAACAGATACACGAGGGAAACTCAAAAGATTTTTGAAACACATGGAATTAAAAGTGAAGTTTGACCAGTGTGCTATACAAATTTTGCATGCGTATGAGTAAAATGATGTAGCATAATGAGTTTAAAACCAAGGCAAAGTAAAGTATAACTTATTATGCACTGCCTGCAAACTGCAAATCCCAGTGAAACACGAAGCAGCTACCCACCCAATCATCTGCAGAGCCATCCAGATCAGTATGGAGAAGAGGAATATGAGTTCTTCAGTATCATATGGTTTTTCACTAATGATGCATACAACTGAATTCGTCCCAGTACGAGCCACCAGCTGCGGCGACATCCAGAGAGCAGAGCGTGCGCATTCGTGTGACCAACCCTGTGCGCGCGTGTCGCTCTGTTGCAGAGGCCGAGTGTTTGGTTGCTCTCTGTGGTATGAGATTTGCCACTGCACACTCTTCGCCACCATCGATCTGTCCTCCTCAAAGTGTCCTCTGCTGCTTGGCCTTAAAAAGCTGCCTGCAGCCCTGTTCAACATCTGTGGCACAATCTGCCAGCGGGGGGGGGGGGCTTTATACCACAAGGTTAACAGAAACAGTCAGAGGACAGGAGACACAAGCCAGGGGTGGTTTGATGCAGCAGTATCTCTTTTTTATATGACAAGTGTTAAATGATCTGTGGGAGATTGTTTTATGTTAAATTACATTTTAAGGTGCATTTTCACACCAAACAATGAAACACTATACTCATTTCCAGCCCCATAGTTTTATTCTTGGACTAGAGCACGAGCCACAGTTTAATATGGTCCATACTTATCTCATATTACGCTCCTTTAATTCAACTTGCTTTCTTTCAATTGACTGCATGTCATAAACTGACTCTTTGGAGAGAAAAAAAAGTTCTCACAAAATGCTTTTGACGTTGTTTAAAAGCAGAAAGGGGAAAAAAATTAACTGCTACCTGAAACCAGAGGTTTCAGCTGACCTAAATATTTAAAACATGTTTATTATTAGCATCCATTAGGGGTTAGGGGTAAGGTGAGGGGTTAGGGTTGAGGTCATGAATGATGATGATTTGGACCTCTGGGGCTTAAATGAACATAATGAATGTGAACAAATGTCGAAGGTGTTGCAAAATTTGGTTGACGTGTGTCATTTTGAGCAAAGGATAGAATAACTGTGTCATTTCCAAGAAAACAACAGTGTCTGTTCAGTCATGTGGCACTTGCTGAGCTTGCATTAAGGACGGATAACTGACCAAAAACATGAGAAATGGAAGAACCTAATTTACGGAGAGGCAATAAAGATGCAAATGCTTGGCGTCTTTGCTTGATTTCACTGTTGGCTAATGGACTGTTGGCCTGATGAATGAGTCGATGAATTAATCAGTTGTCATTCAGCTGATTTTCTGCTGCCGCTGCTGCAGGAAAGCAGCGGATATGGTTCTGTTTCTGCTTCATGGCTGACTGACCAGTGCATTTTGGAATTTTCTCAGCACCGACTCTGAGGTGCAAAACAATGGGCATTATATAGAAGGGCAGCCAGGGCACTGTTCCACATCTCATTAAGATGCTTCCTCGCATCTCTTTTTACTTGAAAACCTAAATTGAAGGTGAGAATGACTAAAAAAAAAAAAGAACGAAACCCATTTTCTTCTGCGAATATGCAGCACGGTTGTCAAAGAAAAGAAGGCTGAGGCTGTTTTCTTTTCAGCCTTTTTCGAATTCTAAGTAAACCCACACCCAGGCGTCTACTGACTTGATCTATTTTAATCAAGATGAGAAAGCTGGAGTCCTATTTAGCTTTGAGTGCCCAAATCAGGACTCAAATAAAGTCTAAAATACTTGAGGAGACCTCATTAGAAGTAGATTATTCAAATCAAGACAAACAGAAAGTATTCAGCACAGTTTTAAGGCTTTGTTTTGTCACCTTTTAAAGAGGGATTTCTGTATGAGAGGGTCTGATATATCAAGTCTGCTGGCACACAAATAACCCCCTTAACAGTTTGCAGCTTGCACGTTAAAATGGTATTCATCACGACGGTGCAAAATGTTTTCAGGAGGAGAGACGTGTGGCTCAAAGAGGGCATCGGGGATGGGAGGAGGCACAACGGTGCTATTGTTGGGTCAGTGAAGAAGTGTTTCACCCCTTCCTGTTAAAACACGAGCTGCTTCTTTTCTAGATTTAAGATTTTCACATGTCGGCAAAAGGTTTACGACCACTGTGACCTCGAGATAGGATCAACTGCACTCAAACGCCGCGACACACACAGAAAAAAGTGCATGCGTCTGATATCTGGGGGTACACCTGAACAGCAGACTGGACTGGAGCACCAACACCAATGCTGTGTACAAGAAGGGGATGAGCAGACTCGACTTTCTGAGGAAGCTCAGGTCATCCAACGTATGTAGCAAGATGATGGAGATGTTCTACCAGTCGGTGGTGCCATCTACAGTGCTGTGGTCTGCTGGGGGAGCAACATCAGTGCCAGAGACACCAGCAGGATCAATAAACTCATTAAAAAAGCCGGACAAATCAACGGACATAACCTGGAGACGTTTGAGTCAGTGAGGGACAGGAGGTCACTGACAAAACTGCTCTCCATCATGGACACTCACTACATGACACTGTAAACAGACAGCGGAGCTCCCTTTCCAAAAGACTCATTCAGCTTCGCTGTCAGAAAGAACGTTACAGGAGATCATCGTGTGTATGTGTGTACGTTTGGTTGTTATGTGTGTGCATTTGGTTGGTATGTGTGTGCATTTTTTCCTTTTGCTGCTGTGACACAACAATTTACCTTAGGGGATCAATAAAGTATTTTCTATTCTATTCTATATGTGGATATAATATACCAGGGGGAAGAAAAAAAGAAAACACAATAGGGACTCTTTCTTTAAATGAGCTGGATCAAAACACGGTATTTGCCAATGCCAACAAACATTTTTTTTTTTCCATGTTTATTGAGTTTTAAATCTAACCTTTAATACTGAAATCAAAAAGACTTCTTGAAACATATTCAAAATAGTTCACACACCAATTTCACCCCTGCAAAAGCGCACCACCGTGCCCAAATTCAATTGGGGAATCAATGAAACTTAACAGTTCGGATGGCATTTGAATCTCATTTGGTTCTGCTTGAAGCCAGACGTATCCATGAATTCCATGAATTAAATTGTCACTGCTGCAGCAAATGTGAGCGAGAGAGGCATCCCTGAACAAGCCGGAGACATTTAGCAAGAGGAGTGAGCCTTCTGCTATTGACTCCTATGATGTACAGCGTTAGACGTCCCCACAGCTAACGCTCCAGCCTGACAAGTTAAGACGGAATGGGCAGAGTTCCCCCAATTCACATACCAATCCCTTTATGAATGAATTCAGAGCCGCCTTAAGGCTCGTTCCTGCATTCGCCACAGTGACAGGCCCGGCTCACACGTTTGCCACAGCGCCAGCCAGCCTCTTTCCAAATAATCTTGTCCTGTTTAGAACCACATTTCACTTCGCTATTTCACCGTGCTATTACACATACGCTTTAATACTCTACTGTTGTGCACTCTACAGTCTCGGCAGAGAGATCAGCAGCATTCCAAGTGTAAAGCCACAGGGAGAAAAAGCCCCCTGACGCATTAATGCTATGTGAGGTTACTTCTGAATGCGGCTGGAGTTCAAAATGGGACGCCCGACAGACTCCTCGATGCCTGCATGGGCGTGCATTCCTACCGGGAAATTACACAGAGGAGTCACAAACAGACATTATATATACGCGCACACGCACCGTGGAATACACACACAGCTCGTGCTCTGAGGCTAAAACAACTTAAATGCGACTTTGTTCACTTGAGGGGAAAATACACACACAAACATAAGCATCGGCCCACACACTTTGACTGACGCGACCTTGTTACTGCAGATTACACATTAAGGCAAATACACGAATGCTCAGCTAATCTTCGCCATCCTCCCACTGAGGGCATGGCAGCAACCACTGCAGCACAGGAAGGAGACTGCATCGGTCTGCATGCGTTGGAAGGGGCATTTCTTGTCAAGCAGCCATGCCTTCCCTCACGTGTACTGCGATGGCTGTAATAAACATGGCGTATACAAAGGATTCACTTTAAAGCGCGCTACAAAAGTAACATGCTGAAATTTTAACCTGCAATTATTTCGTGAACTGAACACTAACCTACATGATAATAAGTGTGTGTGTGTGCCGATCGTAATCTCTGACTCGGTATGAAATGAACCACCTAAAATGTAATTTCTTTTATCACAGCAGCACTCAAAGCAAAGTCAACCCGAAGTGGAAAGTAGCTCTAGCTTGTTTTCACTGGAAAAATATTGCTGATAACTCACATTACGTAATACAATACACAGCCTTTATTATATTAGTGTTCACTTTGCACAAGCTGTTTGAAATGTATACTCAGCCACTACAAAAGCTCGCTGCGTGAAACGATGTGCAATAAGCTAACGGATCAGCTGGTTCTCTCTCTTTTCTAACAGCACAGTAATGCTTCGTCTTGAACTCAGATAGTCATGATCATTTGCTACAGCTAACCAGCCTCAGATGTGTGAAGCTAATGCTAGAGAAGAGCACTCATTCGACAGGGATCATTAAACAATTACTTCGATCAATACTGAGATAAGGATTATTTATCAGGATTACTCACTGGATTTATTGACTTTTTAAAAAAAAAAAGAAAACAAGTTTATTCATCTACTAGAAACAAAACAGAAACGTATTCATTGCACCTGCATGTAGCAGACAGGCATGTGAGATCCCGCTCTATTCCCCTGTGACAGCATAGGCTTGCAAAATAATTCAATTCAATTTTATTTATACAGCGCCAAATCACAACAACAGTCGCCTCAAGGCGCTTTATATTGTAAAGTAGACCCTACAATAATACATACAGAGAAATGATCAAGCGCTTTAACAACAGTGGGAAGGAAAAACTCCCTTTTGACCAGCAGAACCAGGCTCAAGGAGGGGCGGGGCCATCTGTTGTGACCTGTTGAGGTTAGGGGAGGAAGACAGGACAAAAGATATGCTGTTGAAGAGAGCCAGAGATTAATGATAACTAATGATTCAGTGCAGTGTCTCACATAGTGAGTGAACAAGATGACTGAAGAAGAAATACTCAATGCATCATGGGAATCCCCCAGCAGGTTACACCTATTGCAGCATAACTAAGGGAGGATTCAGGGTCACCTGATCCAGCCCTAACTATATGCTTTAGCAAAAAGGAAAGTTTTAAACCTAATCTTAAAAGTAGAGATAGTGTCTGTCTCCTGAATCCAAACCGGAAGCTGGTTCCATAGAAGAGGGGCCTGAAAACTGAAGGCTCTCCCTCCCATTCTACTTTTAAATACTCTAGGAACAACAAGTAAGCCAGCAGTGTGAGAGCGAAGTGCTCTAATGGGGTGATATGATACTACAAGGTCATTAAGATAAGATGGGACCTGATTATTTAAGACCTTGTATGTGAGGAGCAGAATCTGGATTTAACAGGGAGCAAATGAAGGGAAATCTGCTCTCTCTTTCCAGTCCCTGTCAGGACTCTTGCTGCAGCATTTTGGATTAAATGAAAGTAATTGCACAAAGCGATAAAATATCAATTGTCCAGTATGTCGGCCATTTTCCTAAAGTCTTTGTCACTAACTGTGCTTAACCAAATGTTTGGACGCAATGGAATACGATTGTGTTGGGGCTTTCAGTGAGTCTTTGTGAGCTGCACGGATGTCCTGTACAGGCTTGCTGAATTGACAGTGGATCAGCGACACTGTTTTCCTTCATGCATTAATTAGACTGCAATCTAATTAACTGTAATTAAACTGCAGTGTAATTGCAGTCATGAACTTATTCAACCGCTGCATAAGTCAGCTGTGTCCAAAGTACGTCCAACCAACATACCATGATCCAATCCTTCACCTGCTGCTGTATCCACATATATGACATCTGACTTGTGTCCGTCAAACTTCAAGTCATGAAACGTCAAGCTGCACGGCGACGGGAGCAGCTGTGATTGGCACGTGCAGGCATGACGTCAGGAGGTGATTCACAAAGTGCTTGACTGGCAAAGCCCATAATTTTAATATCGCTAGATCTCGTTCATGGTTAGAAGTCAAATTAGTGATCAGAATAGTGATTCACTGTGCAGCCCTACTTTGTTATTGTAGACCTTGGCGAGGTACGTTAAAACCACTTTTATAATAAGCAAAGTTAAAGACATGAATAGTTATTTATATGCAGAATATATAGAGAATTCAAACCAAATCTGTATCCCTCCTATGCTTCAGCATATTATTAATATTCATCATTATTTAGCTTATCTTTTAGGTACAGATTTTATTGTTTACTCTAAGGCTCACATAACATAGCTGCAGCCACTACTGGCAGCTATTTGGGGGCTTAAAAGCTTTAAACTTGTAGAGTTATACACTACTTGCTCGGCACCTCGCTGCTGTTACAAACAGCTAACCATAGAGTAGTGGATCATTTACAAGATACAGATAAAAGATATTTCTAATAGGAGATGTCAGACACTAAAAAAAGAGCATAGAGGGAACAATTACATGTGCGAAAATATGTCTAATGCTACTGTGCTTGATTTTTATGTATAAAAATGTTAGCTTACAAAGTGTGAATGTTTGCATAAACGCAGTACTCCCAAAAAATCAGGCTTGCATGCAAGCAAACGCTATAATACACAACAGCAACACAAAGAGAACGGCACATCAGGAATTCGAGAAAGTGAAACAAAAGCGAGGCTTATATAGAACAAAGGTAATCAGGGGATAATGAGGTAATTGCACCACATTAGAGACCTGACACACACTCCCAAAGCACACACACATCTCTGCTGCAGCGCTGTAGAACATCTAAAACACACAAATCTGTGCTGAACTCACATTCGGTTCAATTAGGGCGACCCGAAGGTCGGAGCTAGATCGGCGCTCAGTCTCTAATTCAGCACAAACTGCTCCCTCAGCCTAAATCTGGGCTTGACCTCACTGTGAATGTGTGCAACAACATCTTCTCCTGCACTGCCTGTCACCTCAGAGACCCGCACAGATCGATAGCAGAAGGCATTACACATAATCTCCTGTTTAATATGCCTGTCCTGGGCCCGGGGTATAATTGGAACCTTTAGTGAAAACCTGCCAGTTATAAAATCTATCAATCTGTGCTAAACAAGGCCTGACCTGCAACCAGAGCGGCTGAATAATTGAAGAAGAGGCACGCTACCCATGATTCTCCTCAATCGTCAAAACCTCTGAGTTAACTACGGGAAAACTTGGCGGCACAAAGTTGTCATGTCACGCAAACTCGCGGTGTTTAAATCCCTTTTCTAAAATGCTCCACATTCATACTGATGCTTGGCTCTGTTTATGAGGAGCTATCAGAGGAAATTCAGATCAGGAGCTTCGTTGCTGGTTATGATTCCCCCTTACTTTTCCCATGTGCAACCGAATGAATAATGCATGCTTCTACTTAAAGGCAACTTCCATGTCGTTCTTAAGACATGAAGAGCCGCCCCGTGACACCTCCAAAGAGCGCTAGGAGCAGAAAGTCGGCTAATGCTAGAAGAAGGCTCCTTTTGCACTCTTTTGACTCAGCCTTCATTAAAACTTAAGAGTGCGTTCATATAACGCTACAGTCTACTGAAATTTGGATTAATTACTCTAAAAAGACTCATACTACAGCATCGTGCTCGAAGAAGGAGAAAGTCAAGTGCAAAGGCGCTACTTTGGCCCAAGGGTAACCAAATAATAATGCATTATATAATCCATAGTAAAAATAATTGGCTGATAATAAAATCAGATACGAAACCAGCTGCACCTCAAGCATGAGTGCAGAGGTATTAATAATGGAACATACAAGTTACTTATCTAAGTACGTCTCCCAATCTCACAACTTGGTAACATCTACGGTATAAATTATTCTAATAAATTTGATGCATTTTCCAACTGTGTGATTGGATTTTCTGTTTAATGTCATTAGTGTCGGCCCCACCTAAAGAAATCACACAAAGACGATGATGAAGAGATATGCACGCAAAAAAACGGACAAACGTGAATGTCTGTGAAGGTTCTCAGTCATCCAGGTCATCGTAGTCTAAGGAGGTTAGCAAAGAAAAGAAAAGAATGATATTCTGAGTGAAATTCAACTGAAATATGTCAAGTCAAAGATTTACTTATTTACATAAGTAATAGTTAAGGAAAATATCCTCAGTATAGACTGAATATATACCAATAAAGTAAAGTTCAGATTCCATGTAAGTTAAGATTGTACATTGTGCCTATGCAACAAAATATGGAAATTTTACATGTAATCAAATTACTTATAATCAGCATTTTGGGCAAGAATGTTTTTCTTTTTTGAGTGTGGAGCTAAAAGTACATTGTCATTGGTCATCACACAAACCCAGTGCTGTCAGACTCTGTCGTTTTTGAATTGCACTGGCACAAAGAAAGTAATCCTTATAACCGACACACATTAAAAGCTATTTGCATTTTTTTCCAGAACTCAACTTTTGCTTTCGTTTAAACGTAGGGTTTATCACCAACGACGACTTGGGCAGAAGGTCCAAAGAAGCGTACATGCGGAGCCTAATCTGATAAATTGTGCTTTTTAAAGCACGTCATTCGCAGGCAATTGGCTTTTTAGTCATCATCATCATCACTCACCCTCAGGTTAATGCTGAATGGTTTTCCACAAAAATGAACCTAAAACTAACTTTAACTTGTAGCCTTCGTCATTTAGAGTTCTCATTGATATTGGATGACTAGGTGTAAAGTGGTATACTAAAGTTTGCATTTTGTCCATACAGTACTTTTCTGACAGTGTGATTAAAAATGTTTCCAAAAAGCACAATCAGGGTAAAGGGTGCTTCCTGGATGAGCACATGAATGCTGGTTTAGTCTATGACCTTGCAGAGGATTCACTGCTTAGTACTCATCACTATCTGTCAACTGAATACAGCAGCAGAGAGGACACCGGTGAACAAAAGCGGACTGTATGTCACCTGAACATGCAGCAGTAGAACTCGTACAGTGAGAAGAGGCAGCAGCAGGCCACAACAAAAACACCTTTCAGTTCTCTCCTTCTTCCTTTCACGGGGTAGCTGGCAGGCCTTGAAATAAGAGAGGCCGAATGTGCTGACCCAGCGCTCTGTAAGTAAATGGCTATCTGTCCTATCAGCCTTGTTCATGGAGGGACCGAATGGTAGTGGACACTCTCACTCACAGTCACATACTTCTGCGCGCACAAAACAATGTTAAATGGTGGGTCCTTGAGCGATCCCTTGTGAATCATTGAGTTTAACTGAGAGAAAAATAAATACAATAACTTAAGTGCCTGACCACGCTTCATCTAGAGACCTTTCTCCAGGCCCCGTCTGCCAATGTGAGTGAAAAATAAGATTCAAAGCGGCATGACTGGTATATAAATTAGGGTTGGAGTCATACAGTTGTGTTCTGCTATTATTTCAAAACATGGACCTATCAAATTACTTTATAATATTCCTTTATGTATTAAAGTTATGTACAATATACTCAAAAATGTATGTGCAAGAGCCTAACTGATTTATCGGTACGCTGATATAAACAGCTCTTTGATTTGATTTGCCAAAATATAAACACTGGCATTTTTAATGGCTGATAAATGAACATTTATAAAGTAAAGAAGGCGAGAGAGAAACACCCTTCAGCCCTGTTATGACTGCTGATGGTGAATAGTCTGTCCAACAGAGGTCAACGACACAACTGTGCAGCACTTTGGTTTGAAATGCCACATAAACAGAAACCAGCTGTTGGGCACAAGGTAAACAAGTAAATAAATATCAAACCAATACAAAACTGCATAGAACATATATGTTAAGGATATCTGTTTATGTTTAAATCGCCAAATATCAGTCTCAACCTTAAAAATCCTAAATAAGCCAATCTCTAATACGAGCAAATTAGCTACCAAAGGAAAGAACTTCAAAGAACTTCAGTTTCCACTGTTACAGTTTTACGTCTAAACATTTTCTATTACAATGAGAATTGAAGTAAATATAGTAAGTGACTTTTGTTAACTATCTTTACATCTTTAATCAGAAATTAGTGCTCTGCAGAGCAAAGCTTTAATTCAAAGTCACATCTCAATACATGGCGATAAATATGTGTTGACTGGTATAGTTAAAGAAGATGTCAGTCAGACTCTGGGCTCAGCAGTGCAATGTCAAGTGTAAAAGAGACAAGGAGCTGAAAATATGAAATCGATAACTGTCCAACACATGTTGGACTAAATTCCAGTTCATAAGTAATTTAACTGTGGCAAGACAGAAAACCAGAGGAAAGGTTGATGTGAATCTGGCTGGGAAGGGGCATCTATCATCCGCTCACATTTTCAATTATTCAGTCCATCGTTAGCGCAAATGTTAACAACCCCGAATGAATGCTGAAGCAAAAACACCGTGACTGTGCTCAACTCAACTCAAGCACCAGTAAAAAGTCTTCAGAACGACAGCAAACACGTTTGTCAAAGGACCGTTTTTGATATAATAATAATTTAATGTTATCTTACTTTTTTAACCCCTTAAACTTTTTTTTGTTGTCTATATTTTATGAATATAATAACATATATATTATCTTGTTATATTTATGTATATGGCTCTCAGGTACTGCAGTAGTACAGCACAGTAGCATTTATCTAACAGACCAGCTATTTACACATTATTCAAAAACATCATTCATCCTTTTTTTCCATATTTGCGGCGACCTCACAAATGTTGATTTACTTACTGCTTTCTGCAGCCACTTCAGAAATACATGCATTTGTATGTGTGTAGACTGCTAAAACCTCAAAGCAGCTAGCTGCTAACATTGCTAAATACACAAACCTGCTAAGCACTTGCTGAGAGTGAAAATCTGTTACTTTACAAATTAAAAATGCAACAATTTGTTTTTATTCCTCTACTTGGTTTCCTATGTGAATCATTAAAAATAAGAAACGTCAATCAAAAGATACAATATCTTTAGCTTTAATATTTCCCAAGTGCATATGTTAGCCCTTCTATAGCACTAAAGCTAATGCCTATGCCAGTGTTTCCTTATTATTTCGTGGCATCATAGAAAACTGTCTTGTCGATCTGACAGTGTTTGCTGTTAGTGGTGTCAAATGATGCTATTACATCTCCTTGCATCATCCTTATTATCTATCTGCTGTAATAATTGTCAGATTTAGAAACACTAAGATTAAATGCATTAGCCTGGCAGCACCACGGTAAAGTGGTAAATTATTAGAGCTGCCTGGGTTAAGATTTCAGACATGCGACTGTGTGGAATTGGCATAAAATTGATGTTTATTTGTGGGTGTCCTCTGGCTGGCCTGGTTTCCTCACACACAAAAAGTCATACATGTCTTATATTAAAAATATCTTGCCATTGCTGTTGGCTTGGGCACTAAATTTGAGGCAATCCCCTGCCAGTAAAGAACGTCTGTATTTGCTCCTAAGAACTGAGACTGGGTCAAATCCAGAGGACAGATTCATCCTTGGGGTCAAAACTTTTTTCTAGCTGGCAGATAAGATCAGCCACACACTCGCTGTGATAAACAGCTCTGACACATGAAGGATGGCACCGTGGACAATCTGATGCAGTTTTAAGATGTTGACGACAATTTTGCACACCCATGGCTGCTGAAGAGGTATTGTAATAACCTTGAGAAGACGGCTAAATTGAGATTCTATCAAATAAATATGATGGATGAGTCAGTGGCACAAACCTGTGATTGATGCGGCGTGATAAAAAGCCTCTCCAAATCTAACATTAATCTGTGCTCTGCTTCCTACGTCCGACTTTGGCTGAAGACTGCTCAGATGAGTAAACAAAAGAGATGGCTAATAACCTGTCACCCTCTTTAATCAATGCTCCCTGCAAGTCTGGTCAAGATACTCACGTAAGACCAATACAAGAATCGTGGAAGTTCGGAGGGTTGACTGAAGAGGAATGATGGCCAGAGAGGGTATGGAGAAAAAAAGGAGAGGGTGGATGAATGCTGAAATAGACTTTTCAGGAGTCTTTTATTATAAAGAACCAAATTTGTTAAAAGTTGATTCTCGATGATTTGGTTAGTTACCCCTCGTGCTGCATCAACAGCTTCAGCTCAGGGACCAGAATACATTTCCTCTGGCCCGCTCTCCTGCTTCCGTTTGAATATCGTAAAATGTTGAAAGTGTAAATTACAGGCTAAATTGCAAAAGCCCTTACCACAAACAAAATTGGGAACCAAAATGGGTGTCCAAGGGAAAACTGTCAAGGACTCAGTGTTATGATATTGTATGGACTGCCACTTCAAAGTCATTCAAAAGATGAAAGTCATTTACTTCTACAAAAACTCTGAGAGGGCACAGAACCTGAGAGTCTGCTCACAAGATCATCGACCCAACATCTGGATTGGGACAGGTCTTTGCAGTTTTTATATAGTGGGAAAATGACAGTGTTGGGGTTATTTGGGGGTATTTTCCTACTTTCATACTGACGTTTCTGAGTTCATTTTTCAACAACCTGTAGGTGTCAAAAGATGCAACCTTTACTTGGAAGGCAAACTATGTCTTGTATGCCTGCTTCGTGCTCATTTCAGTTTTCATTGTACAAGCTGAATAATGGAAGGATGAAATGTACTGAACGCCTTTGCCTAAACCTACAGTGAGACAGGCAGTGTGTTCACACTGATGAGCATAGACTGTTAAAGAACAAACTGATGTACAGAATATATGTATATATACATTTAGCATAAATGTAACAAAAACTGGCTTTTCTCATTGTACAACTGACAATTACAATAAGCTATATTTCACTACACACATACAATACAATCTAAAAAATTATTAGACAACACTATAATAATAATTAAAAGGACTAAAATTGTACAGGTAGGCAATTGTTGTGATGTATACAGTCTTGCAGCTTTGCCCTTCTTTTGCTTTCCTTAATTTTTTTGATCCACATCAAATCTTTCACGTCGTAGCTGGTTGGCTTGGTTCAAGGTTTAAAACTCTTCATAGAAGACTCTTCTGAAAATTCAATGAAAAAAAGTCAACAAGGAAATTCACGTCTGGATCCGACGCTTTTAAAAACCTGGGCAATCGCTGTCGCACTCTTTGGCAAATACGGCTAACAGCTAGCTAGCTAGCTAGCTACCTAGCGCCAGTATCGGGGCGTAACAGATCACATGTACCGGCTTTATGTAAAGAAACATAATGAATTCTAAAATAAAATTCTTTACATTAGTCAGGTTTATAACTTGGCAGCAAACTTGGAAGGTTATTCTGATGCCTCTATCTAAACAAATGAAAAGATCTCTATTACTAAATTTTCAATGGTCATTGATCCCTCGCACAGCATTACAGCGTTGCTGATGCTCAGAAACATGAACAGCCGTCTGCCCATTTTCCCAGAGCAGTGTAGAAGATTGACCTTGTTTTACTCTGCTCTGTGTAATCCCTGATCTTGTTACCTGACTGGACTCTTGCGCTACTGATATTTTGCTACTGTTGTCTTTGTCATTGATCCTTCTACCCCACGTTCTCTATGTATAAAATGGCACCCTCGCCACTCCTTTCTGTCATTCCTCTGTAGTCTCCTGTACAAAACGTAAGCTTCTTGATGGCCTTAGGTCAGCTTACCTTCTCACACCCACTCTTTGAGGGTGGTAAACCAACCATATAATGCAATACTTCATAAAAACACTACCATAACAAACCCTAAGAAATAGGACAAAGAATACAAAATCATCGTTTTTACTGTAAGCCAAGAATAATTAAAATCTGTGCTTGCCTACATCCCTATTATAACAAGATCCACCTACCGCCTATATTATACACAGCTGACACTGTCAGGCATTGAGCCGCCTTCTTGTATAATAACTCCTTTATTTGCTCTTTTCTCTGTAGGAAGACTAAATGTTTGTTTATTGAGACAGCAGTACCTTAATGTCAGTATCTCCATATGCTTTACACTCCGGATAGGTGTGATGCTTTAAAGTGAATGTGGCAAGATAATGTGAGCTACATATTGAATGGAGTGTTAGGGGCACTCACAGTCAGTCAAGGTCTGTCAAGTCCAGTTTCAGTCAACTTTCATTTTTTTTACAAAGCTGCCAGAGACGGCATATTGCCAAAGAGAAGCGCAGGTATAAGCAGGATTCTTGGTCCAACGAATCAAAGCTGATTTATGAGATATGAAAAACATGCTAATCTTGTCCTCCTGACATCGTAGCTCAGTTGTTAAATAATGCGAACCCCTAGTAACTCAAACATATTCTATTTTACATTCGAGTTATTTCCAGAACTGAAAAGCTTTCACAGCCCATTACTTGCTTTTGCGTTTCAGAAAATGAATTTTAAATCAATTATATATTCTTTCAATTTGCATCATTACCAATCTGAAAGAGAGGCAGTTCAACTTCTCCAAAAAGTGGGAAAGAAAAACAATTTTGGGGAACAATAATCTTTGACAGCACATACTTGCAGCCACACACACACACACACACACACACAGACTTTCTGCAGAACTTCTGAAGCAAGAAATTTGCAGATATAATTATTTGAATTAGATGAATGGCTCATCCTTAATTTTGCACTGAACACTGCTCAAAGGCAGGAACAGAGCAGATCAGAACTAATCGAATGCTGCAATTTCCTTCTATCACCAATCATCTGATGACAACATTTAATGTGCTGCAGCCATGTACTCTCCATCTCCAGACATTAAATATTCATACAAACACAACAAAGCTGCGGTGGACAGGAGTTGTTGAAAAATGGATAATCACCCTCAACCGTGAAATATGAAAAATCTGAAAGTATAATAAGTGTAAATTATGAATGTGGGCATGACGAGCGATGATAAGGGAATAAATGATGTACATGGGCCAACACGCAAAGAGGTGGATGCCCTGCTGAGCTCATTCATCTTCCTCGTTCCATCTGAAAACAGTCCATGGCGCCGTGGCCAAAGGAAAGCTGCTTTGATCCAAGCGAAATGCCACATCGCCCATCCAGATCAGACTGGAGCCATTTAATTTGTTGTTCAAATTCTCAATGACATAATGTCGCCATCTTGAATGGGGCCACGACTGGCCAAAGGCCACACAGATGCAGAAAGCCGGTCGGCTCTTTCAAAAGCAAAGAGATTTCATTTGCTTTCAAATGACAACACAGAGCCAAAACTCACAGGAATCAAACCTGGATAAGCATTAAACCACACAGAGTGGCTGAGTGGAACGTTTAATATTTCACAGCTCATTTCTGGCACTATGTGTGTGGCTTCTTGCATGTTAATTGTTGAATAGGCGCACTGGGTTAAAAGGTTAGACTGGCTGATGGGTGAGGCACAATCTGCATGCATGGCCTGTATTAAGGTGGGGTTAGAGTGGGCTGTATCTGCGCCACCAATGATCAGGATTACAGCAGCTGTAACATAGCCACACCTAGAAATGACCAAATCCTTAAGAAAATCCTATCTGACTTCCTGCATTAGGCCATTTCCAGTTCATGCAGTCCAATAGCACTGTCGACTTTAAATGGAGCCTTCTATCAATTATATTTCTGTGTGTGTCTCATCGTGTGTGTTTGAATGTGTTTTCCTTTTCTTAAAGACACAGACTTGTTAACCTGTAAAGCCTAAACCATCAAATAGTTGACAGAAAATTCTCATTTCTGTTTAAACTGAAGTGTTTGTTGAACCTTCTGACAAAACAATAAAAAACAAGTTCAATATTCATAATAATTTGCAAATATGAGTTTTATGTTGTATAAAATAAAATGTAAAAATAAAATCTGGTGCGTTGTTTTTCACACTGATGATGTAGAGGTCTCTAAAACTGACAAAGACTCATGTATCAAATATGATACAGTTGGCATTACAGGATTAAGAAAAGCCGAAGAGTTGAAGTCACACTTTATGTTGATAGTTGGAACTCATCTTTAAAAGGATTAGAGGTTTGAGGTTTGAATCCAGGAGCGAGGTAGCTATCGGCATGGGTGGTCTCAGCCCATCCAAATGTCACTGTTGCACACCCAATCAAAATAAAAAGTACAGCAAATGGAAACATGGGGATGCTCTTCTAACTTCTGCTTCTGAACCGGTGGGCAGCCTACAGCCAGCCTTTGAAGTCAGCTGCTGCTCTCGTCTTCTTTTCTTCTTTGACTGCACTCTGTAAACTGTGATGGCTCAGACTGCACACACATGCTGCTTTTGAAGCAGTAAGCTTAGAGAGAAGAGATGCCAGCATCTAGCCTCAATTTGGTAACGTGTTCTCTCCTCACTTCCAGGCTACAGCTATGCCTACGTCCCGTTTGCCCACCTATTATTTATACAACAGTGCTCATGAAACGTGTTAGACTCGGTTTAGCAAAGAAAATTCCTTGTGAACTCAAACTATAGCAGGAAAAATGTGTGCAAAAACTGCAACTTTCATAAGATCAGCTGAACAAGAGAGAAGACGTTTAACTCTGGCAGTACCTTCCACCGTCCCTGCTTTGCTGTGAGCAGCTTCCTCGGCTGGACCATCAACACTTTCTCCTCAGTCTCAGGACTTCAGCATTCCTGCTCTAGACTATCGCTGCTTTTCTCACCTTGTTCCAACCTTAGAGCATGGTTGTTGCAGATGAATGCTTGTAAACATGTAGATCAAATTTGAGGATAATCTCTTACATTATTAGTGGCTTATCCCAATGGGAGTTGTAAAAACCTTTAGATTGCACAGGAAGATCAAATTTGCTTGTGACTTTAATGGAAGTTCTTCAAAACACAAGAAATAGGTAATCGTGTCAGTGTAACTACCGTATATCTGCTAGTAGTGGCCTGTCTCTTATTGACGCCTGTTTCTAATAAACGCCGGGTTTGAAAACATGTCACGACAAATAGACGCCGGTCTCCAATAGTAGCCGGGCGACCTTGGACCTCCGCGCTGTCGTCGATCCTCCCGCGTCTCATCACTTGGCCAGCTGTTTCCAATCAGCCGTCATCTACGACCAGCGGCATTTAAGCTGGATGCAACGACCGTCGACGTGGGATTATTACACTGAACTGGTAGAGTCTGTGAGCGTAGCGTATGATGAACTGTCGGCATTATTTGTGAACTGTTGGAAACGTCTTTTCACCTCAGTCTAAAGACCACGCCTGGGTCCTCTTTCCCTCTCACTTTTGTGACAATTCAGTCTGAGAAGGGAATAAGGGAATAACAACCGCTGGTCTCTTTTAAAAGCCGGGCTGGCCGAATAATTGTTTTGAATAAACGCCGGGGCTACTATTGGAACATATACGGTATCTTGGCTGGGGGAAAGTGAAAAGGTTGGTCAATAACAGGCGGAGACATGACCAGTTTACTAGAGGTAAAGGAGCTTGTATGATAGAAGGCAGCAACAGGGCAGGCTCTATTAACCTCTGACACACGATGTCAGAGGTTTCATTCACACAAAGTGTGTGAATGAAAAAAGAGCAGCCACAGGCAGAGAACATGGCATGGGAGAGCTGGTGTGAGTTGAAGGCAAACGCAAGGTACAAGATCACTGTAACCGGTTGAATGTTCCAAGGTTGAGTCAACTTGCTGCTCATTCTCCGAATTAGCGCATCTATTCCCGCTACAGCAGGATGACTGGACGTGAATATGAATTACAGTTACACAAACACAGACCCTTGTCAGACTTCCTAATAAAAATCCATTTGTGTTTCACCCAACCTCTCTGATGGTACATTTTTCCTGATGCTTCAAGAGTCAAATAAAATATGAACCCTTCGAGCCAAGAAAGATTTCTTCAATGAAAGAAAAAAAATGCCACTTGAGACATGAAATATTCAAAATGTTGATGTAATAAATATGAATTATGAATCGAGTTTTCAGGCAGAGCGTTGAGGGATTAAGTGATGACACAAAGCAACACAGAAGAGTGAATGATGATGGCCCTGCCCTGCTCCAACCATGCATGTACATTTGTTATTGTGCATGTGGCTGTAACCACAGAGAGGGTGTGTTGGTCTCTCGGAAACGTCATCCAGACAGTATTCTGCCTTTTTTTATCCTTGTTTTTGAAACGTGCTTATCTTTTTACAAATTCTAATAGCGCAACACAGAAAATCTGAGCTAAAACTATGTGGAGGCGGGTGGAAGAGCAGCTACACAGTCTGGAGATTAGACTCTTATTTCATAAGAAAAAACACTACAGCCCCATATATTTGATAAAGACACATCTCATTAAACACATATTGTAAAAGTTTAACCAAAAATACAATCCTTTTATCTGTGAAAATACAACTAGCCTGCTGTGCTGTGGACCCAGACTGATATATGGGTTTAGAAATAGCATACAAGGTCAAAATCAGTATATCCCACACATAGACTGTACTGGCATCTGGATGAAGAAACTGGTGGAAGAATTTAGCTTCGTAACGAACATATCCAAATATATAGGTGTGTGTGTGAGTGTGTGTACTCACACAAGACTCAGTGCTAGCTTGATAGTAGGCCTTGCTGCCAAGGGTGGCACAAGAACTGCGCAAACAATTATTACGTTTAGGGGACAATTATTTTTTCCACATAGGGCCAACTAGGTTAAGATGACCTCATTTCACCTAATTAAATCCATCCATCCATTCGCATCCGCTAATCCCGTTCAGGGTCGCGGGGGGCGCTGGAGCCTATCCCAGCTATCTTAGGGTGAGAGGCGGGGTACACCCTGGACAGGTCGCCAGTCTGTCGCAGGGTTAACACACATAGACAGACGACCAGTCGCACTCACAGTCACTCCCACAGCCACACGTATGGGCAATTTAGATTTTCCAATTAACCTATCCCCATAAACTGCATGTCTTTGGACTGTGGGAGGAAGCCGGAGAACCCGGAGAGAACCCACGCAAACACGGGGAGAACATGCAAACTCCACACACTGATTGCGGAATTGAACTCAGGACCTTCTTGCTGTGAGGCAACAGTGCTAACCACCGTGCCACCGTGCCGCCCCCACCTAATTAAATTATTATTTAAAATTCCTTTGTATTTACTTGGGTTATCATTGATACTCAAATTTGTTTGATGAACTGTGACAAATACAGACACAAGTACAGTCTAATTCTGTGGGAAACGATGCATTATGATCCTTTTTTACACCATGGTGTGACACTTAAATTGTTTAGTAGTTCGTTAAGCACATTGCTTAAAAGTTAATGAGCAATAACCCCATCATTTGGTCTTTTGCAACATTTTTTGGACTTCCAAACTGTAATTCGTTGTAACTGTAATTTTATTTATTTGAAATTAATCATAAGCAATCATAACTAATGGCAATCAATCAAAATCCTGCAGCTGGACAGAGCACGATTAACTATTTCCTCATTTATGCTAATAGAAGCCAACTTGCTCTTAGTAATGAATTCGCACTTGAGAGGATACTAAACGAGGACATGACGAGATTAGCCCCGTAATTTTATAGGTGGAAGAAACTACAGCTCTTCGGTGGAAAAGTTTTGCACATATAATTTGTGTAGTCTGTGCATTAAGTTGAGGAACATTACATAATCCTCAGGGTTTTCCACATTTCTGGTGTTTCTGTCTGCTGCTATACCTCACCCACTAACTGGTGAAGAAACTTGATATACATGTGCAAAAATATATTTGTAGATAAATTGATAATATTTTTCAGCATTTCACAGTGTTACTTCAGAGGTGTGAGTGATAGGCCAAGCTTGTTGTCACTCAAATTCCAGGATTTGGGAAACTGATCCACTTCTGCTGGTGAATCATGACTGGCTTCTTGAGAAGAGGTTTTGAAACTACAGGCTTGAAAACTAATCAGTGACGCTGACAGACAGCTAGTGGCTCAAATCAGGATGCTGTCAACTCACTGTTAACAAGCAAAGTAGAATTAAGTTGACTAATGGTTAGCAGCAGTTCTCCACACACAGGCTTATCAAGCTTGCTCCCAAAATGAACAGTAAGTGACCAGAAGCACTGACTTATCGGCCTTAAATGCTGTCCGAATCACTAAGCAAACATTAGCCTGGGCTGCTCTGTCAAAGCTGAAAGGAGCTGTTAATAGGAGGTGTCAAATTAAATTAAACCCTCGATTTATGTTGTTTGCTGCTGTTTCCCAATCCAGCTCCAAGGAGTTTCATTCTGAGTAAAGCCTGCCCCGTGGGGGAGAGTAATTTTATATTTTGGAGAAAAAAAAGTCACGCCTGATTTGTTCCCATTGTAAACAAGTGAGGGACTAAATATGTGAATATGCTGGTAAAAAGCAACACCGCCTGCTAACAAGGAACAACAAAAACACATATAATTCCAGCAATGTTGTGACGGTGCACTGCTTCACTCCCACACCTGTTATGCAACATGTGCAAATGCAAACCACAGCGAGCACTCATTTATGGAGTGAGCACTCTGTTCAGGGGAATAAACTGGAGCAAAGACAATAGCATGGCGATTTCTCTGGTTTTTATTGTTTGCAAATTTCATATTCCTCGACACTAACAATTTACAGCGCGTAGTCTCTTCTTATCGTTTTCCGTATTTGCAAGCAAGTAGAAGTTCTGAGTAAAACACCTGCCGGGTTGAACAAAAGCTAGAAGAAACAAACCTTATCTGAAAAAGACTGATGGTCCTTTCATGCGTTATACTACTTAGTCTGGAGGATTAAGGAATCATTTAGTCTTAGAATGGAGGAGCACTGAGACGTTTCTCTCTCTGCAGCTGAAATGTGGCATCATATCCAAATATACAAAAAGCAGGGCAATAAACCCCTGATTCTTACACACACACACATATATATATATATATATAT
>VURO01044166.1:0-11081 GCA_015108175.1 Pelvicachromis taeniatus | reverse complement strand
ACGCACAGACATCTACTGCGTAGGAAATGGTGCTCTGACTGCCATAAGGTATGGAGATGAAATCCTTGAACCCATTGTCAGACCCTACGCTGGTGCAGGAGGTCCTGGTTTCCTCCTGATGCACCACAATGCCCGGCCTCATGTGGCAAGAGTATGCAGGCAGTACCTGGAGGATGAAGGAACTGAAACAGTTGAATGGCCTTCACGATCCCCTGACTTAAACCCAACAGAACATCTGTGGGACATTATGTTTGGGTCCATTAGGCGCCGCCAGGTTGCTCCTCAGACTGTACAACAGCTCAGGGATGCCCTCATACAGATCTGGGAGGAAACGCCACAAGACACCATCCGTCGTCTCATTAGGAGCCCCGACGTTGGCAAGCATGCATACAAGCTTGTGGGGGCCACACAAGATACTGAAAAGCATTCTGAGTAGCAGAAATGAAGTTTGTGAACAAATGGACTAGCCTGCCACATCTTCATGTCACTCTGATTTTAGGGTGTCGACACAATTGAGCCTCTGTAGGCAGAAAACTTTATTTCCATTAAAAGACTTGGCATCCTTTTGTTCCTCAGACATCGCCCTGTTGGTATTTGTATAGATATCCAACTTCATATTGAGATCTGATGTATCCTCATGTCACAGAGGAGGAGGAAGCGGTAAGGGCGGGGAGGAGCGGTGAGGGCGGGAACAGCTGGTGACGCAAATCTGAAGGCTGTCCCGTTTCACAGCCTCGCACTTCCGGCCTTCTCGGTCTTCAAAAGAACCCGGCCCACGTAGACCGCGAAGGCCAGGTCCTCCGAAGGATGCAGCCCCTGAATTGGGACATAGTCTTACTCTGCCACACTGACTATAGCGGAGTCCTGCTGTAAATCTGACCTTTGACCTGCAGCTTTTTTCTTCATCATCACTTCTTGTGGTTTCATGTTGGTCTTTTCTTCCCTCCCGTTTCCTGGCATCAGCGCCCCCCCACCCCTCACCTTGTTGCTGGGAAAGCAGAACTCGTTGCAGTCCATTGGGCAATGGCGGTCTGACTCAGACTGCGGTGGCTGCCAGAGCGCACCGTCAGCACATTTCATCACACTCAGACCATTGGCAGGTAACTCAAACCGTCAGCAATGTGGCAACTTGAGGCGACCTGCCGCTCCCACACTTCCTCTGTGACCGCCGCTCAAGAGGAACTGCTTCTACCTTTAGTGACCTGATGGCCCGACGGCCTGCTGACAAAGACCGCCGAACTCTTTCCACATAAGTCACCTCACACTGTCATCGGTGACCACGAGGAGAAGGCGATTCCTTCTGATTCACACCTGTGTCCACCTGTCAGACTGTGACCTGTCGAGAGGGTAGCCATCTTTCTATCACAGGAATGTGAGGCGGCAGTGACGATCTCAGAGGTGGCGCCTGACTGAACCAGCACAATCACCACTAAAACAAAAACATTGTCAATCTTGTTGCGCCTGAAGTTTCTGTTTGGCTCTGAAAAGGTTCCATTTATGAACCCTGTAAACTCGTTGGCTCCACGTTCACTCACAGTGGGTCCAGGAAATAGTCTGACCCGCAGCCCTGCAGCAGCTTCTTCACCTGTCTATCGCAGGTTCAGACCAGGCTAGCAGTCTGTTTCGACGATTTTACCTTCAGGGATCAAACACTGAACTAGGACAGTCTCATTAATCATCACTGATTATTAATTATTATTGCTGATTATTTTTTATTATTACTAACAAATTCCGTTCAATAATATTATGATTATTACTGTCTATGACCTTATACTGATCATTAATACTGAGTACTGCGTCGGCGATGGCAGACCGTGGAGTTGTGGGACCAACAATGCTGGACTCGTCCGGTGAGCAGTGGATTTACTTACAAAGAAGACTACTTAGCTCAGCACTGTGGCTCCCGTGGTGATCCTCCCGGAACCCCCACACAGTGCAAGTGTCCATAAAAAGTGAAACGTGACAACTCCAAAACCCCAGTGAAGACGCCCTCCGCTCCCAGCTCCTGGTGGCACACAAACACACGCGTTGTTCAGCAGGCAATCCACAATCGCAAGGTCTATGCACTAGCTAGTCACTGCCCGGAGCTCAGCCACACTCTGAGGTAGGTGCTCCTGATGGGGGTGACGAGCAGCAGGTGAGGCCGCCTACAGTGCGGGAACACTTCCAGGTCGCAAACCCTGTGGCGACCAAACATACATAAACAGGAAGACTGAGAAACAGGAGCAAAAGTACATGAGCTACGGGTCCCTAGACCCAGGCCGTGACACCGAATGAGGAAATTATGACTGAAATTCACATTTAAAGAGTTACAGTGGGATGTGAAAGTTTGGGTCCTGATTACCTGTATAAATCGCTGGTTGTTACGATGCAAATGTCAGATAAATATATCATATAGGAGACACACACAGTGGTGTTTGAGAAGTGAAGTTTGTTGGATTTACACAAAGTGCAATAATCCTTTAAACTGAGGCAGGTGCAGAAATTTGGACACGGTTGTCATTTTATTGATTCTAAAACCTTTAGAACTAATTATTGGAACGTGGCTGGGAAGTGCAAACACAGTTACAACATCAGTAACAAAAGAACATTCCAGAAAACACTTTAACACGTCCCAGAACAAATGAACACGTGGCTCTTGACGGAAAGGGATTGTCTGAAAGACCGGAAGTGACTCAACGAACAAACGTGGCGGTGAAGCGCCTTTAAATTAGCGGCAGGAGAAGATCAGCAGCTAAACGCGGGACGACAACTACCTCCTCAAAGCCTTCGTCATTATTACTCCTGACGGTGCTCGCTGCACTAAAAATAAATAGAAAATGTTTTGGCCGTTTTGTGGCGTTAGCTTCAGCCGCTTCACCCCTTTTTGTGCCTCCTGTGGACGTCTCTGGAGCTCAGGACAACGATGGTTAACGCAGTCAGAGCGGCGCTTCAAGGACCTGGGCGGTTGTTTGGGTATCGAACAATGTGGCGGGTACTTCAACAAAAGCATCGTCTTACAGTGAAGAGGGCTGATGTGATGAAAATACTCCGGGAGCTTCATCCTCATGGGTGGAACATGCAGAAGCTTCATTAGGAGAAGCATCATTCGCTGGGACCGGGTTAGGGTTAGGGTAACCCCTAACCCCCCCCTAACCCCTAACCCCTAACCCTAACCATCGGCATGCTGATGGTTATGACACGCTCAAATCGCTTTGGCCATTTCAGGGTGCACAGATGGATTTGTGGCTAGAATGTGGACCACAAATAATAACCCAGCGGTTATAGCTGAATATTACTTGCCATGTGTTGGGAACCTTGTGACTGAGAACTGACTGTGGGACAGAAAACGGCATGATGGCTGCAGGTCAGTGCGCACTACGTCACCATCATGGCGACCACTTCAGCGGAGAGTCCGGTCACACGTGTGGTTCATGGACCAATAACCAGCGGATTGAGTCCTGGTGGTCCATTTATAGAAAAGGAAGGTAAATATAACATTTGATTTGAAGGTGTCACTAAAACAAATGAATGTTGAGTTATTTCAGTAATTCAACTTAAAAAGTAAAACCAATATTAAATACTCATTACATGCCAAACTAGACATTTTAGCAACAATGTCAAACCTTTGAACAAATCAAGTCAAGCCATTGTAAGTAAAATCTCCTTTGAACAGATGTAACCACCATTTAAAACAAACTACATGCAACATGTTTGTGGACAACTAATGCCAAGAAGGAGCAGCTGCAGCTGGACTGGGTTATGTAATAAAAATAAAATTACCAGTAAACTATGATTGATTTGTGCTGTGCCACCAGCATGTCCCACCTTCTCCTGTTCATAACGTATTAAAAATAAATTCTGGTCGTACAAACTTACGAACCAAATCAAACAGCATGTCTGAACGACAAGGCCAGACATCCTAGAACAACCACATCCTGGAGACTTCTGGATTCCAAAATCCACGTTGGACTTCAACACGGAATATGACGTCATCATTGGTAGTTTCAGTAAGTTTAAGCGTGTATTTACAAAGAGTCATCCAGGAACTGTAGGCTTGGTAGTGGGTCTAATCCAGAAGGGGGCAGTGATGTTAGCCCAGTGACACAGCAGCTTGGGATTCTGCAACAAAATAAAAATTATATATCTATATATATATATATATATATATATATATATATATAGAGAGAGAGAGAGAGAGAGAGAGAGAGAGAGAGAGAGAGAGACACTCATTACATTGTCTTGTAATGAGTACTAAAAGAAATCGTGGTATTCACCTTCACAGTCAGGCAGATAGTCTGACCACAGTTTGGCTCTCCAGAGGTCTCCTGTTACTTCCACAGCTGTGAGTTTCTTTTTCATGCGACGCAGGAAAGCAAAGTCGGCTTTGCTTTCCTGTTGCTGGAGTGCACTCAGGAAATGAAGTGCAGAAAGACCTTTAAATCTAAAGAATGAGGAGAACTTTGTGTCATTTACACGTTCATAGTGCATGCACAACTTTGAACTTTGGAAACCTTGGAGAATGTGAAACAGTTCAGTGGGAAATTATGCATCAAATTATGTCATAACAATAACTATGTTCTCACCTGTCAATCACAGATGAGCTTCGGACAGTTATGTAGACCGGAGATAGTCAGACACGACTGTGGACACAGGCTCTCCTCTTCGGTTGACCAACCACACGTTATATATGAACCTGGGCCTTTTCACTTTAAATAAACATGCTGACTTCAGCATCAAGGAGAGACAGCAAAAGCAGGAACAATTAACATAACATGTTTAACCATTTCTCCCTTTTATGGTCATTTTAGGAACCGGGTTACACACACACACACACACACACACACACACACACACACACACACACACACACACACACAAACATTCATCCTGTTAATTCACTCTCAGGAGTTGATTTCAGGGAAACGAGGCTTAAAACTACTCACCAATTAAAGACGTCAGATCTTTCTACAGGACACTCATCTGTCCCAACCACCTGCACACACACTCACTTCCCCGCAGCTCCTTCACATATATTCAGCCTGTTGCAACCCAAAACAAAGAGGCATAGTCGTATTAATTCAATTCAGTTATATTTATATAGGACAAATTCACAACAACAGTCGCCTCAAGGCGCTTCACATTGTAAGGTAGACCCTACAGTAACACATACAGAGAAAAACCCAACAATCATATGACCCCCTATGAGCAACCCCATATTTGGCGACAGTGGGAAGGAAAAACTGCCTTTTAACAGGAAGAACCCTGTGGCAGAGCCAGGCTCAGGGAGGGGCGGCCTGCACCTCTCTGTCAGCACATTTCAGGCAGTTTGTCCAAAGTTTGTCCATTCTGCGCTCCAGACGGGTTGAGTGCATTAAAAATTGCAATCGGGTTATTTGTGATGACGGCGTTAACGTGTTTCGCCGCGTTAACGCCGGATTAATGTGGCTAAACACGTTAACGCCGGATTAATGTGGCTAAACACGTTAAGGCGTTAAACTGTGGACAAACTGGCTGAAATGCGTTGACAGAGACATTTCAGGGATGGCGAGTCGGTCTGCGGACGGTTCACCGTTAATCACGGTAGTCGTTGTAACGTTGGGCTGTGTTCAGGGCTGAGAGGAGGTGGCAGAAACCACGATCACACTGGTGATGGGAATCCCACAGCGTAATGCACCGTCCCGTCAACAACCACACAAGGCCCGGCTGGACGGCTGCTGCTCATCCAACATGGCAGACAGTGTTGGTGCAACCCGCAGCGTTACAAAACATACAAGTCCGTCTCTCTCCATCAATACGCGTGCAAGCACGTTGCTTCCATAAGTCAGAGAGAGCAGCGTCGCACACCAATGACATCATAAACCCCCGACTTACATTAGCTTAGAGAGACACCACGCCATTGTGGCTGTTACATCGTGATGACGGCGTTAACGTGTTTAAGCTGCATTAGCGTGCTATAGCGGCGAGGAACCCCTCACACCGATGAACCGTCCTTAACGGGGATTTGACCACTTTGACACGTTAACACTGACAGCACTAATATATACACAACAGATGAAAGACGCATGGTGTCCAAAGCATTTCCACCTGGTTGTACCCGACTCGCTGATCTCGCCGTCACAGTGCAGGCTAGCTCAGCTCGCTGCTAGCTCAGCTCGCTGCTAGCTCAGCTCGCTGCTAGCTCAGCTCGCTGCTAGCTCAGCTCGCTGCTAGCTCAGCGAGCTGCTAGCTCAGCGAGCTGCTAGCTCAGCGAGCTGCTAGCTCAGCGAGCTGCTCATCATGCATTCATGCCTTTATTGTTCTCTCCTGGAGTTTAACACAGTACATCTAATGTTTTAAATAAAAATAAATGATAACTTTGGATATTCCGACTGAAGCAGACAACTTGATCAGAACAAAAAGGTCAAATTCAGCCTGTTTCCTGTCTGCAGCTCTTCAGCACACTGGCATTTAAAGGCTGCAGGCCATTAGCGCCAACAGGGGGCCTGCAAGCGTTTGGCTATGGAAGATAAACGCTCATCAGTGACGACACACAAGGTCTCTGATCCTCACTGAGCGTGCTCAGACGCGCGGAGGATAATCTGCACTGTTCCAGTTAAACCCTCATCTCCGTGGACGCTGTCCTCTCAGTCTGAAGCTCGTTTAAACCTGAAGTCAGCCACACAGCTGCTGTTTGCAGATTGTTTTCCAGCTTTATCAATGAGTTCTAACAGGCTTGTGGTCATCATGCACCCGGCTGGACTTTGCCCAGACAGACGGAAACATTTCACTAAGTCCTTCTTCGAAAGGTTCGGGTCCAACCTCTAAAGCCAGGGTGGGAGGAGCAGCAGCACTTCCTCGGATGTAGCATTAATGTAAGGGGAAGGCAGACTTGTTTCACTTCTTCACACTTTGTCCTCTTCTTTTTCAGAGCACTATGCCCGTATCTACACACACCATGAACATCCCACCTCCGTGCTAACACGAGGTGGCTGTCTGGGAGGATATCGGACACATGCTCACAAGCTTATGATGGATGTTCGGACATATACGCTGATGGATGTGTCAGCCTGTGGCTGCTGGCATCTGATTCAGGATAAGATCAGGACACCCGTCAATACTCGGTGCCCAAGAAAAATATCCAGAGGAAACTATCAGGAAGCTCAACGTAAATAAGATAATGATGCTGCCTGGTAACAAAAGGTTTCCTCATTGTTTTCATTCCAGTTTTCAGGATTTTCCAAAGTTCATCTTTTTACATAAAAGCTTAGTTCATAACCTTCTAACCTTAATTCAATTCACTTTTACTAACATATCACTAAATGACAACAAGTCACCTCAAGGCGCTACAACAGTAATGCCTACAGAGCAAATACCAACAGTCACATGACCCCCCACGAGCAAGCACTTTGGCGACAGTGGGAAGGAAAAACTCCCTTTCAAGAATGAGGCAGCTGAGGTCCTTCAACATCTGGACACTGCTCAGGATTTTCTATGAGTCGGTTGTGGTCAGTGCTGTCCTCCACAGCGGGGGTCTCCACCTGCAGGCCTCGGGTGTCCTGCAGGTGTTAGACGTGTCCTTGATCCAGCACAGCTGATTTAAATGGTTAAACGACCTCCTCAACATGTCCTGACGTTCTCCAGAGGCCTGCTAACGAACTCATGCTGTGATGCAGGCGTGCTGACCCAGGGTGTGATCTAACACCTGCAGGACGCCGGCCCTCCAGGCCTGGGGTTGGAGCCCTGCTCTATGCTGCTGCATGCTGGGGCAGCAGGTTGAGGGCCGCAGATGCCAACAGACTAAATAAAGTGATCACAAGGCCGGAGCTGGACTCCTGTAGGGTGGTGTCTGGGAGGTGGATGTTGTCCAAGATACAGACAATACTGGGTGACACCTCCCACCCACTCCATGGCGTGCTGAATAGTCACAGGAGCACGCTCATACCCATAATGCACCACTGCCCGTGGACATCTCTTTGTAACGTGCACAGCACAGTGCAGCAGTTACAGTTTTGCAGATGCTCTGCAGTAAAATAACAAATGACAACATTTTACAGAGTAAAGATAAAATATATTTATAACTGAGCTGTTTGTATATATTAGAACCATTTCTGACATTTTCTAACTTTATAATATATTGTATTATTTGATTAGTTCAGCCTGTTACTGTTCTTATTGTCGTGGAGCAACTGTAACCACATCATCTCCTCAGCGACCGATCTTCTGATCCCACGTTCTCGTTTGTTTGTGCCTTTGACGACCATGATGCAGCAAATGCAGCCGCCTCCTTCAGTTCACTCCCTCAGGCTTCAAACTTTCCTGTTTCACAAAAGCATACAGTCAGGGCTGGATCAGGTGACCTAGTTATGCTGCTGTAGGCTGCTGGGGGACTCCCATGATGCACTGGGTGTTTCTCCTTCACAGGCCTCTCTGCTCTGAGTCATACTTGTTATTAATCTCTGGCTCTCTTCCACAGCATGTCTCTATCCTGTCTTCCTTCTTTCACCCCAACCGGTGGCAGCAGATGGCCCCGCCCCTCCCTGATGGCCCCGCCCCTCCCTGAGCCTGGTTCTGCCGGAGGTTTCTTCCTGTTAAAAGGGAGTTTTTCCTTCCCACTGTCGCCAAAGTGCTTGCTCATGGGGGGTCATATGCAGTGGCGGTTTTGGGGGTGACATGGGCCATTGCCCGGCGCGGCATCGTGGTGGCATCGGCAGAAAAGACATCACACCAGTGCATTTTGAGGATGCACTGGTGTGATGCACCGATGGCGTTTGTGTTGCCTGTTTGCAGGGAGAAGGGCGCCCTCTGTCTGCGAGGTGCTCCTGCTGCACAGGGAGGAGAGGAGTGGGGCTTTGGGGGCTCTCTGGCCGGCTGGAGCAGCATCTAAGAACCAGCTCAGCACAACAACAAACACATGATACAGACACCATGATACCGATGTGCGTTCTAAATTCTATGACACACATATACATGAAAAGTGAGCACGAGGGCCCTCAGTACGCCTGCTGTTACTGTGCTGAAGTCTCGCACACACCCTGTCGAGGGGGGGCGGGCTGCTTCCAAATAAAGCACATCTCATTCATGATATTGTCAATCCGAGCCCGTTAGTCATTAAAAAACCTGTACTAACCACATCTGTGCACTGAGCTCTTTAAGGTTATGTGGCGAGTCTCGGGTTGGGACATACTGGAGTGCAAAACGAACGCCGATGGACAACAAAGGTCAAAGCATCAGGTGTTCAGTTTAGAAAAGAGAGAGAAGAGGAGACACAAGCAAAGGATACAAGTAAGCAGATGTGCCATTGGATGGCTTATCGATGACACGCGTCCTGAAACAGACTTCCCAGTTACACACACTCACACAATAACAGCGACTTAGAAGGAAAGTTAGCATCTTGTGGTTTACCTGTGGTAGCAGGGGAACCCACGTGTGTGTGAGGGTTGTCTTCCAGGCTTCGACTGGCACATTCATCCCGTGGCAGCCCAAATGTGCCACAATTGTGTCGCATCTCCTCTGGTTCGGGTCCTCAAGCGAGACCGGGAGCTCCACCCGATTTTGGACCTCAACCATTATTTTTGGCCCCTGAGATACAAGTTGCTGACAGTCCCCACTGTGAGGCAGGCCATCAGTGGCGGGGACTGGTTTGCCACCATCGACCTGAAGAACACCTGCTTCCATCTGGCATTGGCACTGGGAAGTCCTGAAATTCCGGTTTGAGGTTAAGGTTTTTGGCATCGCTCTCGCACCCTGACACGGCGCGGGGTGCACGCCGCTGGGGATGAGGACCCAGGTGCAGACACAGACGAGGAGCTGCAGGGTTTAACAAAAATCGAGCCTTTATAGGGTTAGGGTGACAGGAATGCAAAACAAAAGGCAAACCAACCTAAACTGGACAAAACTAGAAACTAAGGCCGACTATGAAAACTGTGAAAGACGAGCTGTGGCGGGTTCACAGACGTCCTGACGATGCAACAGAGAAAACAGAGGACTTAAGACACATGAGGAGATCAGGGAGAGGAGACACCTGGGTAACAGCTGACTACAATAACATCATAACGATGACACCAGACATGAGGAAAACTAAACACAATAACCAGAGAACTACAAGACTCTTCAAAATAAAACAGGAAACACAGGCGGGGGCGACAGGACACACAACAAAAGCACAGAACCACATGAGGGGCAAGCAGAACCACAAACATGAGCCCATAAACAATAATAAAGGCACCAAACTGAACTCCCCGGGTCACAGACCAGGACCGTGACACGCCCCGACCTTTGCTTGGTGCATCAACGCGCTCCTTGCTCCTCCTTGCTGGTCTGCGCTGCGGCAGAGGAGCCTCTCATATTCAGGCTCTGGACTTGCACCTCAACCCCAAGAAGCTGCAGGCTTCTCAGGTCACAGCCTTTCTGGGCATGTCCCCGGACTCCGTCAGGGCCTCGCTCCTTCATAGGACAAGTGAGGGCTGCAGTTCTTTGGCTGTTCCAGGGTCTTTTGGGACTTGTTGGATGTCCATCACTGCACACTTGGGATCATTTTGGCCAGCCAGCCACCACTGGGAAGGCTAATGGTTCTCAAATAAACTTGACTGTGTTCATCTGGACGTCTTCAGTGGGAGAAACGTTTCATCATCATCTTCTTCAGTCTCAGCTGACTGCAGGTTTCAACCTTATAAACAGCTCATTTGCATAATGACTGAAACTAGCAGCACTGAAGGACCCACAGAATAATGTGCTGTTTATAATGTTGGAAACCTGCAGTCAGCTGAGACTGAAGAGGTCACCTGACGATGACGATGATGATGACGATGATGATGATGATGACGATGATGATGATGATGATGATGATGACGATGATGATGATGATGATGATGATGATGATGATGATGATGATGATGATGATGATGATGACGATGATGATGATGATGATGATGATGATGATGATGATGATGATGATGATGATGATGATGATGATGATGATGATGATGATGATGATGATGATGATGATGATGACGATGATGATGATGATGATGATGACGACGATGATGACGATGATGACGATGATGACGATGATGACGATGATGATGACGATGATGATGACGATGATGATGACGATGATGATG
>VURO01044165.1:0-20516 GCA_015108175.1 Pelvicachromis taeniatus | reverse complement strand
TTTGTTTGTTTTTTTGTGTGTGTGTGTGTGTTGCCGAGCCGCGGGGCTCGTTCTTCTCTCTGGCAGTTATTGTAGCAAATTCAGTGTCAATTGATGAGCTCCCCGGGGTGGACGCGTCCACAGAGGGGCTGTTTGGCTGCACTCGCGGCCCCCGAGCTGTTTATTTCTCCCCACTCATCAACAGAAGCACCGGGAGGAAGTAATAACGGAGCGGGAGGAGGGGGAGGAGGGAGAACAAAGGAGAGGAAGGGCTGTAAAATATGAAGATGAGAAAGGAGGAGATTAGTTTTGCTCTCGCAGACGAGATGAAGAGTTTGACCTCGGTTTAGTCACCTGGGCGTCCCCGTTAGTTTCAGCACGTGCTGCAGCTCGGACGCTGCTTTAAAACGGACAGTAAACGTGTCAGCGTTACGTTCACTGAAACGCAGTGCGTTAAAGGGGGCGTGGCCTCAAACGTGATGTGAGGAGCTGCACCTCTGGCGCCCACCGCTCGCTGCGTCTCCTCATTCATCATCTCTAATGAGGCAGAGCGCGCTCAGACCTGGAGACTGAAATATCTCCCTCAGCGCCCACAGCCGCGGTCCTCACACCGCCCTCCTCCACCCGTCACATGTGATGCATCCGAGCCGAGAAACGCCTCGTGGCGCTCGTACTGATGGAATCCAGTTTTCTCCTGTCAGACAGAGAAACCTGCTGACTGCTCAGGTGATCTCAGAGGCCTGTGTTTAAGCAGGTAAAGCAGCAGAGGCCATACGAGCAGAGGCACACACACACACACACACACACACACACTCACACTGCCCACCTCATCAGCTCAGGGTTACTGACGTCGAGCTAACACGTTAGCACAGTGAAGACACAGAAGGAAAATATGAATTTCATGGCGTTCCTCAGGGGGAAGCAGCGGCGCTGCAGCGTCCCCGTGTGACAGAACGGCTTTGAAGCCCTCTGATTGGTCCGCACAGCTGGGAACAGCTGGATCGACTCTGTTGTTTTTCCAGCACTTTGTGCAGATAAAGCCGCATCGCTGCCCCCAATATGGCAGTGAAGATGACTCCCACAGCTGATCAGCAGGGATGCAGATGATCTTATCCTTCTCACGCGGGCGCTAGGAGACTCAACAAGTCGCACAAAACCAACAAAGCAGGGCTCCTATTATCCAGCTAAACCCACAGCAGCCAATCAGATTACTGAACTTTAGCCGTCATTACCAGCTGTGTTCAGCCCCGTTAACAGGTTCAGGCTCGTGATGTAACACTCTAAGTCTGACCTTCAGACGTTCAGAGGCTGCTGTCACACATCTGCACATCCAGGTGCAGCAGTGCAGGTGATAGCACAGCTGACTTCTGCAGGAAGCTGTCTCTCTCAAGTTCTCATTCCCGTGGTTGCTGGGAGACAGAGAGGTGCTGTCTGCACCGGGTGTCCTCTGGCGGGCGTGATAACGGTCACTGTAATTTACCCAGACCTCCATGTTTCCCTAAAGCTAAGCGATTCATGTCAGTGCCTAAACATGAGGCACAGGTAACAGGACGCTGCCCAGGGGTCCTGACGTCTGGGGGCCGTCCTGGCTCTGGGTTTGTGGTGGGAGGTCTAGTTTGGTCATCAGTGGTCTCAAACCAGGTGAGCTTCATACAGAACACAGGTAATAATCTGGGATTTGCATGACTAGATGACAAAGCACGTCCATCCTACACACAGCACCGGCTGGTGGTTCCTATGCAGCCTCCGGCCACTAGCTGGCAGCACGTCTCTCCATGTGACAGGAAGCACTAAAGGACAAAGGCCCGCAGGTGATGTTCTGCAGTTCCTGTGGAAGCTTGATGACTGCTCCATGCTGACACGTCTAACTTCATTTGCAGCTGTGATTGTGGGAAATGAAGAGAAACGTTCAGACAAAGCGCAGATTTAGTGCCAGGAAACAGGAAACTCATTTCCAGGCCTGATGCTTGTCGGATGTTTGGCTGAGCCGATAACCAGCGTTAAATTTACCTGTAGCAGACGGCCTCCATCTGACATCAGATAAAGGTTATCAGGGAGGAGAACGAGGATGTCTCCTCACAGAGCGACGCCATCTCCTCGCAGAGCGACGCCGTCTCTGGCGGAGAGCGACGCAGTCTCCTCGCAGAGCGACGCCATCTCCTCGCAGAGCGACGCAGTCTCCTCGCAGAGCGACGCAGTCTCCTCGCAGAGCGACGCCTTCTCCTCGCAGAGCGACGCAGTCTCCTCGCAGAGCGACGCCTTCTCCTCGCAGAGCGACGCCGTCTCCTCGCAGAGCGACGCCGTCTCCTCGCAGAGCGACGCCGTCTCCTCGCAGAGCGACGCCGTCTCCTCGCAGAGCGACGCCGTCTCTGGTGGAGAGCACTTCCTGCTGCTTCCCTGTGCTCGCTTCAGTCTTTGTCAGACTGGACGTCACGATGCTGGGTAAATCCGCCCGAGCATGGCAGACCTGGACTAAACCTGGAGGAAGAGGAGAGGCCCAGATCCTGTCCCTCAGCGGTCTGGGAGGTTTGCAGGGACGCTGGGAGAAGACCACCAAACCCGTCCAATCGTCACACATCATTAAAAGGTGTGACATCAGAAAGCGTCCGCGGCGAGGACTCGCTGATGACTTTGTGATGTGGAGCAGCTGCTGAGCCGTCTCCTCCTCCAGTTTGACTCTGACTGACATGTTTGGAGGCTGCTTCAGCAGGACGGCAGCACGCCGACCCGGTCCATCACCCGCTCACGCTGTCACTTTTCATTAACGGCCACGGGGGCGTGTTTGAGTGCCGCGAAGCTTCACGACTGCTGCGAGCTTTGATTCCAAATTACAGAGGGGACGGCATGATTGATGACTTGTTGGTGGTGATTAGATGGCTGAAAACTGTCTGCACTGCAGGCGGAGCCGTCGGGAAGCAGCGGCGCCGAGGTTTACTTTCCTGCCCAAGACGAGCCCGATTACAGGAAGGAGGTTCGACCATCGACCTGACAGCGTGCTCCTTCCTGTGACGGTCCAGACGCTCGGGTCCGTGTGCCATCACTGCTAACAGGCTGATTGTGGTTACACATGATTATTATGAAAGTCGGGCGTTTGTGAGCTGCGATATGAAAGATGAACACGTGTTTCGACACTGGCACATGTAACATGTCATATATGTGAGGCCTCAGGTGTCGATGAGGCGCCGCTTGTTGTCAGATGACACGAAGCATCCACATCACGTTTTACAAACCAAAGATGTTCTATGACAAAAACAGCACCAGCGTGCTCCAACCGTCTCAGCTCGGCGGTTCTTCCCAAAGACTGTACATAAAAGATGGATCACGTGTAGACCTCTGCCATGTTGGTTTCTTTAGAGCGGAGTTATCAGTAACTGCTCCTCAGTAACGTCCTGGTCTCCTCCTCGAGCTTCAACAACACTGGACGGTCGGTTAGTGACCTCACAGATGATGTCATTAAAAATGCTCCAACACGAGGTGAAGGCTAGCTAGCAGCTACAGCAGCGTCACCATCCACCTGTCAGTCAAATAGGCCACGCCCCTAATAATGCAAAAAGATAAGTTCTAAAACCTTAAATCATCTGTAGAGACCCAAACAGGCTGTGTGAACATGCTTGTTAGCTTAACATGGGGACTGACTTCCTGCTGAAGCCCCTGCTGGACATTAGAGGAAGTGCTGCGTCACGGTCCAGTCCCGTGGTTGGTGTTTGCTTCGCCCGGCTGTTGGTCCAGGACATCAGACCGTCACTGTCGGTTTGTGGCGATCAACCTTCTTCCTTCCACGCCAAGAGAAGACGTGAGCCCAGAATAGCAGCAGCAGGAAGTGAAGTCAAAACGACTTTAATGATTTCAGCCCTCGCCGCCCGGGCTAAACTCCTCTCCTGTGGGGAATGTTCTTATTCCGTTTTTGGTGCCTCGACATGAATTTTTCACAGTTCAATCTCACAGATGCTTGTTGTGACACAGCAGAAAGGCCTCGCACTCACAGGGAGCGCGTGATGAGCCTGACAGCAGGCTGCAGTCCTACGCCGACACGCCGAGCCAAAAATACTCCATTGCATTCACGACTCCTTTTACTTTCCCCAATTAAAGTCAGAGTCGTGCGCTCGTTGTAGCGTCATGGTTTGCATGATAACTGTGCGCTCTCCACCTACATCACAGAGAACCGGGGAAACAGGAAGTCCAACAAAAACCCTTTATGTGAAAAAAGCAAGAAGCTCTTTTGAATGTTTCATGTCTGCTGCACTCTGTGGTTCGAGGGGAAGGAAAAGCATGAACATCCTGCAGCTTTTTTAATGCTGTCAGCTGGATGCTGCTCACTGTTTTCAGTCTGAATGAGCAGGAACACTGAAATTAGCCACCTGCAACATTTTGCTGTCAAATTAGACCTGAACAAGCCAAGAAACACCTGGGAACATGCACCCTGCACAGCACAGCGCCACGGCAGCGTGAGCTGCACACAGGTAACATAACATGACTTAATGCAGCTGTGAGCGCACGTGAGTGTAACATTGGTAGTGCTGCAGGTGTGTAATCGCACTGGTTTGGACACCTTCGGTTAGACGGCGGCTGGAACACTGACAGTAATTTAGTGCCACGGGAAGGTCGAGCAGCTTCCTCCCTCAGCTGGGTTCAGACGCGCGCTGAGATTTAGCGCCTGCTTTATTTTCTGATTGGCTGCTTTGTCTCGTTCTTTGTGGCCTGTTGTTTCTTCTTCACGCCTCCTGTCAGCTGACTGCTGTAAATTACTCACAACGAAGCTGTTTGTTTGGGTCTGACGCCTTCAGAAATATAGAAGAAGCACCGAACGGTGACGTTTCAGTCACGTGACGAGACCGAAGGAGATGAATGAAACTCGAAAGCCAATGAAGCGTGGGAACGTGTGATCAGCAGCATTAGTGTGGAGGTTTGGGAGCAGTGTGCTGTGAGGGCGGGTCGTCCTTCCACAGCTCTGCCCTGAACTGAAATTACTCTCTGGGATGGATGGTTGTGTTTCTGTAAGCATCCCTCGCCCACGGATGATGGATGGTGGCTTCAACTTTGTGGAACTTCTCTTGTTCTCCTACTTTAGGACCAAAACCTCAACACGACGTCTGATAGCAGGATGGCGACACGATCTTCAGCTGAGCCTCGTGTCATCGTCAGTTCTGTCTGTGAGCAGGAGCGTGCTGAGCGGCACTACAGACACGGCAAAGAAGGCGGAGATCTGACCTGACACAAGGAACACTTTTGGGTTCATTAGCCAATCAAATGACAGGAAATGACATCACTGGAGTTCAATTCAATTTTATTTATACGGCGCCAAATCACAGCGACAGTCACCTCAAGCTGCTTCATAATGTACGGTAGACGATAATACAGAGAAAAGCCAACAATCATGTGACCCTCTATGAGCAAGCGCTTTGGCGACAGTGGGAAGGAAAAACTCCCTTTGAACAGGAAGGACAGATGGGCAGATGTAAAAAGTGGAGTTAATGTGGAATTGATGATGTCATTCATCCATCCTCTTCTGTTTATCCAGCTCAGGGTCATGGGGGGAGGAGCCTATCCCAGCTGTCATGGAGGTGGGGGCAGCCTGGTTGCAGTGCTAACACGCGGGGACAGATCTGTGGCAGTCGTGAGTTTCAGTCTGGCGCTGACGAGCGGTTCTCCTGTATCTGACCTGTCACACTCGAACTCAAAGCCATCATCATCACGCCGTCTTCCTGTGAGACATCAGCGTTTGGACGTGCTGTAAGCTGTCACCCAATTCTGTGAGGTGCGGTATGCTAATGCGCCTGACCCCGAGTTGACCGCCGCTGCCGTCGCTAATAAGCCGTCTCTGAGCGTGCTCACAAACGCAGCCGTTTGATATGCTGCCGTTGGCCGGGTGGAAAACGCCTCTGATGGTGATGAAAGTGTCTCCGCCTCTTTCTGATTCATTCAACACGTTTATATCTGCATGTTTCGCCATCTGCTGGCCTTCAGATGGGAAGCGGTTTAAGACACTGCTGCATCTGTGGCTTCATCGTGTCTAAGTCAGCTTCGTTGCCGCGGTTACAGGTTCAAAATGGCTGCGTCCTGTAACAGCAGTGGGAAACACTTACAGATTGACGTAAACATGACACCTCAGATTAAAGCAGGTCTGCACAGAGCTCGTCGTCCTCTTCCTCCACTTCCTTTGCTTTCTCGTCTCTTCCTGTTTCTGTTTCCTCGAGTCGTCATGTTTCCCACATCACAGCGTGACATCACAGCGTGACATCACAGCGTGAGCTCAGCAGACGTCTTCTGGGGGTCTGATCGTTTATGCGACTCGTCCTGAGCACCAGCTCCCTTTCAAAGTCGGTGCTTTTCTGTTCAGAACGACATCAGAGGAAGTTTAAAGATTCGATCGGACTGTGCTCGCCGTCCCACGCAGGCCTTCGCTCCCCTGCCTTGCCCTTATTTGACGTCTGGTTTTTTTACCTTTCGCTTGGGAAGATGGCGAGGTCGGGGGTCCGCAGGGAGCAGAGATCCTGTTTCTGTCTGTGGTGCGCTGACCGTGGCATTTAGATCTCTACAAAGGCATAAAAGTCTCCGTCACACCCGACCTCCGAAGTCTCGCAACTTCCTGCTTTTTTTAAACTGACGGCGCTCCTTGTTGGACAGAAGAAGGCGCGGCTAATAAACGGAGTTAAGCCAGAACCACCTGTTGTCCCTGAACAGGTGAAGCTCGATGACATCGGGACTAACGAAGGGCTGGATTTAATTACACACACAGGATTCATTTGCACATTTGTTTCATTGACTCTGTAGTTTTTCAAAATAAAACAGTCAGTAAAATGAACGTCTGTATTGTGTCTGAATTCTCTGCTTTTCCTCAACATGTTTGTGAGTAGTGAAGTTCTAGACATTAATAGTTGATCACTAATTACCACAAGCAAGAAAGACTGCGAGGAGGCGGTCTGTTCACTTATACACAGCTAACCGCTAACTAGCAGCTAATCGACAGTTAGCTGCCAGAGGCCTAGTGCTGCTCCAACGATGCGGACTGTCTGAGAAATGTCGCCCCTCGAGGCTTGGACAGGATGAGGCCCGGTCCCCCTGACAGACCCGATCATCCTCTGCTGACTCTGCCAGGGTTTGACGGGACTCTTGAAACCTTTTCAGGCCAGCAGGAAGTCTCTGTAGTGTTTCAAATGTCATGTGACATCTGTGCAGCTGACATTCAGGCATCAGGTCTGACCTCACATCAGTCCCCCCCCCAGGCACAGCATGGTCACAGACAGGCTGGGCGGGGATCGGTCACCAGACTGTTGTTGGCTTTGTCCGCCGTCAACGTGCGAAGACAAACCGCGGGAGGAGTTCCTGTGACATCACATGAAGTCAGATGAAAATGAACCATTTCGATGATTAAACACAGAAACAGCTCCATGGTTTCAAGTCATGTAGCTGAAAGTGCCGCGTCCGTGTGACAGAGCGCCGCTCTGCAGAGCTGTGGCGGCTGCGTGGAGTCGGCGCCTGAATACCAAACGCCAAATGTTTAATTCATTTGTTGAATAAAATGTGGAGCTGCGGCAGATCTCCTCCTCCTCCTCCTCCTCCTCCTCCGCTCACTCGCTCGCTCCACGGCAGCAGCTGAATGTGAGATGAGGCGTCGAGGCCGCAGAGGAGCTTCAAACAGACTCCTGCTAGCTCGCCTTCATCTTTACCCTCGTCTTCATGAAGGAACGAGACACACGACGGCTCAAGTAAAATTACTCAGAAGTATTTATCTCAGTTAACTAAGGAAACAAATGATTTCCAAAATTAAGGAAAAAATGTTTTTATAAAAATAAAAAAAGTAATAAAAACGTGTTTAAAAACGTTTACTGTAAGTGAAAGTCAGTAAAAATTAACTATTAATACTGTGAGATAAAGCTGAAGTTTAACAATATGAGAATAAAAAAAGTAAAAAGTTTTATATTAAATATTAAAAACAATGGGTTTTTTTTATTATTAAAAAAAACAACAATTATTGGAAAAAGTCCAATAATGAAATAATGAAGCTGCTTCTTGTGTGGAAGCTTCACAGCAGCACTGTAACAGCCAACAATCACATGACCCACAGTGAGGGTTGGCAACAGTGGGAAGGAAAAACCCCCTTTTAACAGGAAGAAGCCTCCGGCACATAGATGTGCTCTGTGGGAGGACGGCTTGACTGAGAGCAGCCGGGTCAGCTGATGGCGTCGCGCTCAGTCACAGACGTATGTGACCCTGAGGCCACGCCTCACCTGTGTGTCAGCTGCCAATCACAAAGCTCCAAAGGTGAGCCTGAGCTCCAGTACGGCGCCTCCGAGCCGCACAAACGCCGCACTCTGGACTTTAGCGCTTCCTGGAGTCCCCATACTGTAAACTGGTCCCAGCCGAGGTCGAGCGTGTCATTCAGTCTCATGAACCAACCAATAGGAGCACTCGATGTCCGCTGTCCGCCATCTTCTTCTTCTGTGCTGGTTTTCGAGCAGAGAGCTGCTTCTGCAGGAAAGACATGTCCGCGGTGATGTCACACACTGCAGACTGTATCGAGTGTGTGCCACAGCGTTCTTACAGCAGTGTTTACGTCTGTGCTGTGGGGGCTCCTGGTGGTCACATCAGCGCCTCCTCAGGTATCGCAGGCGTCTCGTCTCAGCTGTTGTTTCTGGTTTCTTGTTAAAATGTTGCTAATGAGCGACTCGCTGTTGGGTGATGTGAAGTGCTCGGTCTCTCAGGTGAAACCTGCAGAACGAAGGTGAGATCAGAAGCGTTCCTGTGGGCGTGGCGAGGAGAGCGTCTCGCTGCCGTGACATTTATTGAAGGCAGCCTGCAGCTCTGTTAAAGGCGACGTCGGCGTTTCATGAAATGTCAGGAGAGCCTCTGCTCCTGCACTCTCCTCCTCTCTGACTTTAACCTTTAGCACGCGCTCAGGCCACGCCTCCAACGACGCTGTTTCTGAAAGGTTAAAGCCATTGCCAATAAAAGGGATACATTATGCTTTTTCAGCCTGGCGCAGGAAGCTGACGACTCTGACTTAACTGTGCCCTTTGTCTTGTGTGCTCAGGTGGAATCTGCATTGCTCAGTCCCTGAAGATCCCTCACGACCACAAAGCGTCCGACTTCGATAAAATCATCCGCCAGCTGCTGGACACTCGCTACGCCAGAGCGGTCATCCTGTTCGCCTCCGATGAAGACATCAGGTAATCCTGCCGGCGGGCTTAACGTGGCGGGAAACTTGAGCACTGATGATGCGTTTGTTTGAATGACTGCACAGCAGATTCATCAAACACAGAACACGTTTCCTGTTTAATGGTGTCCAAATGGGTTTTTATTGGCTGCTCAGCGTCTCCAGGCCAAAGCTCCGCCCAGCCTCTCACACCTTCATATGGAGTCTGAACCAATCCCATAACGTCGTGTAATTGAATGATGACGAGCGGTTAGGCCCTTTATTGACCCCAGGGGTCCACAGGTAATAAAGTGTGGGTGGGGTCTGTGACGCTGTGCTTTCTCACACAGGGGCATCCTGAACGCCAGTAAGCGAGCGGACCAGCTGGGTCATTTCCTGTGGATCGGCTCCGACAGCTGGGGCGCCAAAAGCAGTCCCATCCAACACCTGGAGGACGCCGCGGTGGGCGCCATCACCATCTTGCCGAAGAGGACCACCATCAGCGGTAAGTCGCCCGCCGTTATGGTTTCATGCTGCTCTTCTTCATGAGACTAAAGCTTCTCAGCTCGCTGCTACATGAAGGAAATGAGAGATGGCGTGTCCTCGGCGCTCGCTCTCATCTCCCAAACAGACGCGTTCTCCGCCGCGTCTTCCTGAATAAGCTGAACTTCTGAAAACTCAATCATCTCGGGAACGCTCGCCGCCTCGCACTTCTGCCTTTGCTGTGGCACCAGATTGGTCCGCACTCTTTTGATGAAGATGATTTTATGGTCATTATTCTGCTTCTATCAGAATAATGTCCCCGGGCACGGAGGCTTTCATTAACCCAGACCTGGTCCTGCTGGTCCTACTTCCTGTCTCTTAATGTGTTCATACCAATAAAGTTTCACTGCAGCCTTAAAGTGTGAGCAAACCCTTTGACCACGTTTCCTGTAATGACTTTGATTTCCTCTGACGTGGACCACTTCCTGTCCATGTGGAGCACTTCCTGTCCATGTGGCGAGCTTCCGTGCTCTGGCTGAGGCTGATTGTAACCGCTGAGTTTGATGTTTGACGTGTTTTATTCTTTCAGTTTGAGACGGTAATAAAAACCATTAGGTTTGAAAAAAGCTCCAGTTGGTGTGCAGTCACATGACCTTAGAAGTCGTGTGTGTGTGTGTGTGTGTGTGTGTGTGTGTGTGTGTGTGTGTGTGTGTGTGTGTGTGTGTGTGTGTGTGTGACACAGAAGCAAAGCAAACGTACGATCCCGCCCTCTTCCTTTGTGCCGGAGGCTTCTTCTCCCCGCAGACACGCAGAGAGGCGCCGCCGTCGTAACGACTCTGAAACTGCAGATCAGAGGAAGCGTAACGAGAGAACGGCCGACCTCCTCGTCGGTGCTGATGACAGCGTTTAGATTACAGCGCGCGTCGTAACTACAGACGACGGCGAGTGCGGCTGTCGTGTCAGACAAAGATGGTGACGGGGAGATGCGGCGGCGGCGGTTTGTTGTGCCACTTCAACGCTCTGACTTCAAATGAAGTCTGAGCTCTTTGTTCTTTGGTTCTCACGGCACTAATAATGGTGTCAGGCGTAAAGCAAGCAGCCGCGGCAGCGTTTCTGCTCGTGGAACATCGCGCTGACCTTTTTCCTGCTGCCAACGCACGCCGGGCAAACTGGGGCCGTCGCCTCGGATCTGACGGGAGCGCTGCGCTCATAAACGCTCTGCTCTGATCAGTGATTTATGGAAATGGGGGTTTTCTGAGAATAAAGGCACTCGGAGCGAGCGCTGCAGCGTGACGAGGGGCGGGGCGAGTCAGGTTTAAGGGCAGCAGACCCATTACACCGGAGGGCGCGGCGCGTGATCAGGGCGAGGAATTGAGCTTCATGATGAGAGTCAGCCACATTCACCTTCTGCACAAACCCATCTGCTGCCTGTGAAGTGTGCTCTGACAGGAGGGGCCGCACGGCCCCCCCGGTGCTGTGTGTTTGAACCCTGAGAGGAGGGGTCGCACGGCCCCCCCGGTGCTGTGTTTGGGCCCTGAGAGGAGGGGTCGCGCGGCCCCCCCGGTGCTGTGTGTTTGGACCCTGAGAGTGACTCAGCGTCACCAGTAACACTTAAATATCCACAGATGATCACACTCACAGTCTCAGCGCTGACCTCATCATTGTGCTGCAAACGGAGGCGTGCAGGCCAGCGTGCATGGTCGCCGTCTCCGGGTTGTCCGGGCCTCCGTCAGTATCGCTTTTTTTAAGAGGGCTCGCGCTGCAGACAGGAAGTCGGGCGGTAAGATCCCAGCGGCAGGGGGGGCAGGTGCAGCGGCCCCCCCTCGCTGATTCTGTTTCTATGGGCAGGATGTCTGGGAGCAGCAGAGGGCGGTCCTGGTTTCAGTGACCTCTGACTCGTAGCTGAGGCGGCGGCTCTCGGCTGGAAGAGGCTGACTTGTGGGTCAGCGATGAAGAACAGACGGTTGTTCTTCTGCTCCCACCGTCACACTGGTGAGCGCTGACTTACTGTCTGCACTCCTACCCTCACCTGCAGCCTGCAGCTGTGGGCGGAGCTGTGAGGAATGCCACAGTGTGCGGAGCGCCGTCACTCACGGGGAGTTGTGTCAGCTGGGGCGTCTCCTGCTGGGAGGAGGCCCCAGGGGAGAGACGATATTATTGGACTGGAAGATGCAGGAGGTGCTGAGGAGAGGGAGGTCTGGGCGTCTCAGTTGGACGTGTTGACGCTGCTTCAGGGTCACGGCGCCGCTGCCCGTCTGTCCTCCCGGTGATTTCTGGGCTGAGGCTCATCCAGGTGGAACGAACGCGGTTTCCTGCCGCTTGTGAACGACTGAAACCTTTAAGAAGCGCCGTGTTTGCTCCTGTTTCTGTGCGACTTATAGACTCGTCCAGACACATGTGTGCAGTGACAGGCGCCGTCCTCATTGATGCGCTGCACGCGCTCCCTGCGTGGCCTTCCCTGTCACGCTGGCTGATCTCACATGTACGTTAAAGACTCGGAGGCTGAGTGTGAATAAATCGCAGCCTCATTTCAAATCTGCGGCGAAGCCTTTGTCTCGGGCCGGGGCGCAGGAGGTCAGCTCCATGTTCATCTATTGTCTTTTCACATCACAGGAAATAAATGCAGCTTCTACTTTGATGTAAATGCTGGAGCCTGAACGCAGCCCTGCTCACGGTGCACGAGCGAGCGAGACGGGGGGGGAGAAGAAAAGAAGTGTGGAAGACACGTCGGCAACAAAGGCCAAGAAGAAGAGGAGCAGCGACGGCAGAAGAAGAAGGAAGGAGGAGGAGGAGGTGGATGAAGCTGCAGGCGGTGACAGGAGATGCCTGCTGACTCTGCAGTCTCCAGCCGGGATCAAGACGAACGCAATCACAGCCTAAATCGCAGCCTTTTAACGTCACACCGAGGCTTCCGCCAAAACCCCGTGAGCGTGAAAGCGGCCACGAGACCGTGACGTCTGGACCTCAGCAGGGACGCGGAGTCGTGGACAGGAAACGAGGAGCCTGTGGCCACACACGGGCCTGCAGTGGCCACACACGGGCCTGCAGGGTCCACCGTGTCCACTACGGTCTCAGAGTCCACTCAGGACTTCTGAGAGTGAGCGTGCACCCACAGGAAGTCTCAGTCTGAGCTTTGTCGTCATGTAAAGTTCGCTGCTCAGTCTGAGTTTAGTTTCCTGCTGTCAGCCGTACCTGTCCTGTGGCCTACAGTTGGGTGATGAAACACTTAATCGTGCACGTGAGTCACTGAGAGCGCTGAAGCTCGGCCTGAGGCGGGCAGCGGGTAGCAGAGAAGGAGTTTTAGCCCGATCATCACGCCGACCTCTGACTCGGCAGCGCAGCTAGCACACCTGCAGCTAGCACACGTGCAGCTAGCACACCTGCAGCTAGCACACCTGCTGCTAGCACACCTGCAGAGGGACGCTTTGGTCCCCCCCCCCCCCGGCACAAGCATCTCACTGCATGCTGTGCTTGCGTCACTGTGTATTTGATGATGCAGTACTGATGAGTGCTGTGTCATGGATGAGGTCGATGGTTTATCTCCTGGGTTCTTTGATTATTCTCATTTGCTTTGACGATTCGCCGAGCGGGCGCTGACGACGCTCAAAGGTTCGAGTGGTGGCGAAGCAGCTCTGCGCAGTCCAGGAGACAGAGGTCTGACTGCAGGAGAGGAAGTGAAGCAGAGAGGAGCCTCCCCTCCGCCTCCTCCACCCGCCCACTCCGCTCCAGCTCCAGCCTCTTTGTTTGACGCCCTGAGCTGCCGGCGCCGGCGTGCCCGTGTGTGCGCGGCAGACAGGAGGATTTTAATCTGACTCTATGTTTAAAACATGATCTGCATCCGCCAAGACGGATGTCCTCCCTCACACCGCCAAACACAGGAAATGACTGCGAGCGCGGCGTCACACAAATTGTGCTCGTGACAGATGTCGGTGCAGCCAAGACAAACGAGCCGTGGCTTTACACGACTCGTTCACGACAGTCTCCATGAGCAGAGAGCGACGCCGGACCCATCCACGTTAGACAGGAAGCCACCTCTAACCATTCCTGCCCTCACTTCCTGTGGCCTACGTGACACCTGGACCTACAGTTTGTTTTACTGCTCCTGATATTTATTCAGAGGCACGACGACGTGACCTCACCTGAACAGGTATGCTGACTGTGTGCAGATCAAAAACAGATCAGTGTCATCGTGGCTCATCTATTCATCACTATTACATTTATTTTTTACTAAATAAATGTAATAGTGATAATCCTTCTGTGGAGGAGCAGCGTCTCCTCCCTGAGCCCCCCCCCTCAGCGACTGAAGGCCTCGCCCCTTTCTAAAGGAGAGGCCTCCCCAAAGGGAAGCTCACCGCTAATGAGCGAAGATATGGAACATGGGAGAAACCAAGTCAAGTGGCTGTGATGTCATTCCAACCACGAGCAGGACACGGTGAAACCAGGCACGTTTCCTCAGAGACGGCGGCGCTGACAGACGACACGGGACTGCGCGAAGTGTGCACGAAGTGTGCACGAAGTGTGCACGAGCTGCACAAAAGTAGAAAAGTGCAACACTGACAGCGGGTTGTTCATCAGCATGCAGGCTGCTGAGACTCTGACGCCCTGAACGCTTCTGTTCCTACAGGAACATGTGGGCATGGGTCACTGTGAGCCAGGACGGCTGAATCTGCAGCCCCCCCCCCGCCTCCCTGTCTGCTTCCTGGCCTCCTCTCACTCGGCGCGATGCTCTCTGGCAGCCCGTCACCGCGGATTCGTTCGGCTTTGCTCGGAGACGAAACACTAATCTGACAAACGGCAAAGAGATGGGAGGAGGAGACGTTTAGCCGCTGACACTGATCAGGCTAAGCATCCTTTCTCCCGCGTCACACCAGCCAGTCTCTCCGCTGCCCCCCTTACTCCGAGACCACCCCCACCCATCTGCTGCATTTAGAGGGAACATCCACCTTTTGAGTGAAACATCACAGTATAATCTCACAGGGACGACGTGCTGCTCCATGGAGGCACCAACACTGGGAGGAAAGTTTGCTGGCTCTGACGTGAGACACACTCAGGCAGCTTCCCACCCAGGACGTGGAACACCACACCCCTGCAGCCGGCCTCGTCTGTGCCCCCCCCTCAGGCCTCTGCTTTCCTTTCAGATTAAGCATTAAACTACTCCTTCCAGTTGTTTGTCCCACTGGAGGCTCGGCTAACTACGAGCGCTCGTTGTCATCAGTCTGTTGTTTGGCTGCGACTGGCGCCGCGGGCGCCCTGTGGGAGCGCGGCTTCAGTGGGCGCTGTGACCCCACGTGGCATCGCTTTGTTTGTGCGCTTGTTGTTCATGTGAGATTACAGAAAGCTCACAAAGCGGAAGACGGAGCTTTCTGCAGGGAGGCGTGGTCATCGCACTGAGCCGCCGTGCACACACTACACGTTCACGTCATTTAGCGCCCACCACAGACACAAAGATCAAACCTTTCAGCTGACAGCGAGCCTGGCGCTCCCACCGCTCTTTAGCCCCGAGGACACAGCGCCAGAATCCCGGCTTCTGATTGGTCAGTGCGCAGCGCAGTTTTCCACTCGGCCTCAGTGAAGCGAGGCAGCGGGGCTTGAACTTCCTGCGGTGATCGAGGCGTGGATGCAGACCTCTCTCTGTCTGCATCCCTTTATTGTCTCGGAGTTTGCTCCCTCTGGCTTCACCTCACTTCCTGTTTTTTGTGATTGTGACCATTATGTGATTGTCTGTCAGCTGCGTTATGTCCCGCCCTCTGCAGCGTCTGACAGTTAACGCTGACGGTTTGTGTCTCAGGCCTCCGTCGTTTGGCCCGCGTCCCACCTGACGCTCTTTGTTAGAGCCTGTTGAGGGTGGGTTCCTCCACAGGAAGTGGTTTTCTTCTAGTAGAAGGTCATGCATCCCAAGCCGCACACACAAATGGCCGCCTCGTGTGAGAGCACAGGTCGTCAGGCTGACGGGGTGATTTTATGCCAATGACGGCCTCGTGGCAGGAGGAGTCAGAGGGGCGTGGTTAAAAAGCAGACACTGTTTTATTGGCGTGACAGACGGCGAGCGTGTGCAGTGGACAGCAGCGAGTCAGACTCGGTCTCCTCACGTCTTCCTCATCATGCGTGTGCTGTTGTTACGTGATGCCTGAAAGCAGCTCTGGGCGGAGTCAGGCTCATACCGCCGGTCTGTGTCTGAGGCTGAAACAGGAAGCAGCACTGACACACACAAAGCTGCACTTCCTCTAACGTCCACTTGGAGCGCCACAAGTCTCACCTGACTCACCTTTTAGGTGTGACGCAGGCTTTGGAGCTCGCTTTTTCAGCCCGGGGGGTTTGCTGCTGTTCAGCGTTACTGCAGCTCAGTGGTCCCAGGGAAAGAGGCGCGGGCCTGTGTCGGCCGCAGGCTGCTTCTGACGCGGCGTTGATAAAATGATCCGAAAGAAACGCTGACCTGCAGCTGTTTACTGAGTGCACGGCACAAGCAGGCTCCTGCAGTTTCTCATCCATTTAAATGAGCTTTAGCCGGACCCCTGTGTGCAGCAGCGCCCCCTGGTGTGTGGAGACCGCTGCCTGCGGCATGTTCACAGGCTGCTCATTAACCCGCTCTCAGGCCTGTGTTGGAGCTGCTGAGCAAGCTGCTGTTAAAATATGGCATAAATGTGCATGTGTTAGCCGCTAGCCGCACTCCTCGTCCTCCTGCGGCTCGCAGAGCACGTGTGCACGACCTGCGGAGGACACGAGGCCGCCGTGACGAGGGAGGAAGTCTGAGTGTCTAATGATGCGTTTGAGCATTCCTCTGACTTTTCCTAGTCGCCGCGTCAGCGTCGCTACAGCGACGTGCGTTTGACGGCCTCGTGTGCTGCTTTGTCTCCACGTTCAAAGCAAAGTGAGCCATACAAACGGAAGAAGGCAGCGTGCGACAGCGTCACGACCCCAGAGTCTCGTCTGGCAGCGGCTGACACGCTGGCAGCTGTAATTTGGTTGGATGACGCGTCACGGCGGTCGGACACGCCGAACATCACGCTGTCAGAGAGATCCGTGACCCAGAAAATGTGAACAAGAGCAACAACTCCAGAGAGCGTTTCCCCGTGTGTCGGCCGCCGCGGCGCTGCTGTCAGACTGACGGACTGAAGCAAACCTCAAATCAGACGGACTCTGAATGTGCGCGTTAACCCCCCAGGCCCCGCCCCCCGGCGCCCCACCACAGATCTCATGGCGGCCACCTGGCAGAACCTGCTCAAATCAGAGAAAACGCATATGTTTACATTTTAAACTGAAATAAATGTAAAGCCCCGCCCAGCTGCTGCTTCTCGTCAGTCACGCTCACACGTGGTCATGTGAACCGCTTCTTCCTGTCTCACAGGAAGCTGGGTGGACGTGGACGCACTGCCGACGCGTGAACAGAAACTTCTTCGTGTGGCACATTTATAAAACACTGTGTGTGTGTGTGTGTGTGTGTGTGTGTGTGTGTGTGTGTGTGTGTGTGTGTGTGTGTGTGTGTGTGTGTGTGTGTGTGTGTGTGTGTGTGTGTGTGTGTGTGTGTGTGTGTGTGCCCCATAAAGTGGGCTACGTCCCATCAGGGATCGGTATAAATGGAGCTGGAGCAGCAGGCGGCCTCGAGGATCACAGATGATTCTTGTTGCTTCTCCACATTTTCCCAGCCTGCTCGACGCGCCGCTGCAAAGAGGGACTAGCTCTAATTCACTTCTCTCCCCAGCTGTGAGGAGGTGCTGCAGGAGGAGGCTCTCCTCTCACACTGACTATACATCACGCCTCCAGCACCTCCTCATTTCCGGTTTTGCTTTTCAGTTTCTTATTTGAAGCACAAACCTCTGAATCTTTTCTCTTCACATTCATTATTCATCGTTTCAATAATGGAAAGGCAGCCTTCTTGAAATAGACGGCGGCGGCTGTCCCTCTGCAGCTCGCCGAGACCCCAAGTGCCTGTCAGTCAGAGAGTCGCCATCATGGCTGTCCTACTTTGAGCGTCCAGGCTCAAAGCTTCAGTCGCGGCGAGGAGAAAATCCGCCTTCCGTCACGGCGCAGACGCAGCAGCGAGGATGTGATTCACTGACTGATGCTGCAGAGCTGCTGAGAGCGCGTCCACATCCAGGCCCACGGGATAAAACTCTCCACTGGGACACACTCGCTTTCCTGGACGCTCTGTGCAGGCGCGTTCATGTTCGGCGACCCCTGGTGGCCAAAAATATGAAACAAACATTTACAACTGATCCTGGTTTAGGTGTGTTTACCTTCCTTACCTGCCAAAAGAGTCACATGATGTGTGCGAAATCACCAACCGCTGCTGTCATGGACAAACGGCCGTAGCAATGGAGACATTATGGGGACATTAAGGGGACAATATAGGGCAGTTATGGAGACATTATGGTGACGTTATGGGGACATTAAGGGGACAATATGGGGCAGTTATGGAGACATTATGGGGACGGTATGGGGACATTATGGGGGCGGTATGGGGACATTAAGGGGACATTATGAGACAGTTATGGGGACATTATGGGGCAGTTATGGGGACATTATGGGGCAGTTATGGGGACATTATGGGGCAGTTATGGGGCAGTTAGGGGTTTGAGTGAAGCAGCAGCACACTGAAGAGGGGATGAGCCCTCCACAGTTCAGTCCAGACCTGAGTTCATGTGGGGGTGGGACCAGAGCAGGGTATATTACAGTCTTACCCCCCCCCCCACCTCGTACTGGAGTCTTTTTAACTTTGACTCTGCCCTGCAGTCTGACATCCTCCTACGTCCACCTCTACCCTCTATCGCCCCCACACACGAGCTCCCCCCGCTCACAGCCCGGCTCACAGACCTTCAGAGGTCACGACCCTAATCCCAGGCTGTCAGGAATTATTACAATGAATGCGTCTGTGGCATCATCTCAGGCTGCCAGACGTCTGAGCGGTATGGGTGATGGACGGCGGCTCTTATGGAGAGCAGGAGATGATCGAGTGCACTTGTCTCCTTATGACTCTGTTTCCTGTACCGGTGATTGCCAGGTTGTGAGTGATGGAGTGGAAGAGACAAAGCCATCAGCAGAGAGACGAATTCAATCTGACTGCTCTGCTGCAGTAAAGCTTTATCTTATCATTTTAAGATGAGATAAACCTTTATTAGTCCCTGTTGCATATCTGAGGGTTAGCATGCGTCCTCAGGGTCGCAGTCTGACGCTGTGACCAGCAGCCCCTCACTGGCTGCACGGGAGACGCCAGCGGGTCACTCAGCGGTCGTCGGGACACTAAACAACTTTGTCTTCAAAGTAAAAGTTGCATTGTTGAATGATTGAGGAACAACTTTTTCTTTTGCTGTCACATGTCCCGTTTCACCATCGCTTGGCTCGTAGTGGGTTAGCGACAGGTCGCGTCTTCGATGCACGTGGTCGGTGCCACACCTTCTCAGCCTCCGGGACCGCTCAGCAGCCAATCAGCGAGTGCACGCTGTACCCGCCCGCTCGTGTTGTAGTTTCACCTGCAGTTGCGTGTCTGTTCGCGGTGCGTTTTGACAGAATTCCAGCAGCAGATAAACGCACGCACGCACGGATGATAAATGTGCTGCCAGCTTCCTGTAGCAGCGCCTGCTGTGATGTCAGGTGGCGTTATTATTGGGATTATTTTATATGAATAAAATTCTGTTTTTGAGCCGTGTCAAGGATAATCTCTTAATTTGCTTATGCGATTAGAAACCTACACACCACCTTCCGTGCTCTCGGGCCTTTGTGATGTGTGCAGAGGTTACACGGCTGCAGCTATTTCTGGTGATCCACGCGCCGCGTCTATTCTTCCCAGGGGAAGTCCCCGTCCTGCCAGGAATCGTATTACCATATGTGAGGGTTGTTGTTGCTGCGGTCTTGGCGTATGTTCGGGCAGCGTTACACAACGCTCTTTAAACTGGCAGGAAGTTCTGTGAGGACTCTTTAACGGGTACTGTCTTTGTCTCCGTTGGCTCCACACTGAGCGCCGCTGTCGAGTTCTTCTGGTTGTTTTGCTCGACGCCAGCAGTTGAAGTGTTCCTGAAGAAGTCCCCTCTGACAGCACTTTAGATGGATTACATAAAGGCCTGATTAAAACGCAGCGCAGATGAGCAGATAAACACTTACATACATTAGGAAACACGTCCTGTTTGCTCTGACTCTTCGTGCTCGAGCGCTCCGGGCTGGCGGCGCCTAATGAGTCAACCTCTCTGTTTTGTTTCCCGACCTGCTGCCGGATGTCTTTCAGGGTTCGATGCCTACTTCACTTCGCGGACTCTGGAGAATAACAGGAGGAACGTGTGGTTTGCCGAGTACTGGGAGGAGAACTTCAACTGCAAACTGATGAGCTCCTCCAAGAAGGACGAGAGCAGCAGGAAGTGCACAGGTGAGCGCTGGCGCCGTTTGTTTACCTGCAGGTGCGTGTGGAGGCAGAGTAAATGAAACCCCGCCCACCCGAGATGGAGCCGTGACACGTTTTTCTGTGCGACAGGAGGAGCTGTGTGGACCCTCGCCGTCACCACGCCGTCACAGATGCTGGCTTTAGCTACCTGCTGAGTTTTAATTCTAATGCCGTGTTTGTGAAAGTGTCTCAGGAGACTCGCCCACTCGTTTTAGAAAGCGCCCACGCAGGGTTCGATTTTAAAGCAGACTAATGAAGCAGATCTGTGTTCTTAGCAGAAATATCTTATCAGATATCTCAATAAGATGCCCCACAAAGGATTTGTGCCTCAAGACGGAGGAGAAGACGACAGGGCTACACCTGCAGGCCTGACAGGTGCATCGCTCCACCTGGAGACGGTGTTTACACTGCAGGCTGCCTTTGTTACATTCATGAGTGCCTCACTGACACACAAACACAACACCAGCTACACAAGACAACGCTAAACTCGCTCTGGCATGAGCTGCCACCCTCTAGCTCCGCCCCTGCTGTTATTTCACTGTGTGTAAGATT
>VURO01044163.1:0-11579 GCA_015108175.1 Pelvicachromis taeniatus | reverse complement strand
ACGTCCAACACTCATCAACCGGGAAACCAGGGCTGTTTCTCAATCGCAAGTACGCGAGTACGGAGCCGCGATTTGTGCAATTGGAACGCCAGCGTACTCGATGATGTCACAGGTCATGTGAACGTGACCGGGCTGGTTTCGCGAAATGCATGACGGGTTATTTGGCTCCATCGAGTCCACACAAGTCACCGCCGATGCATGCTCGATAAAAGGGGCGGAGCCAGAACACATCCGGGAACTTTTCGCCTTCTCGGCTTGATGCGTACTCTGAATTGGGACAGTACTTGTCTCCGACTGATGAACGCAAGTACACACAAGTACCCATATTGAGACACATCCTTTGTCTTCATATTAAATCATTGCACTCAACAACAATCTAACAAAAAGTCACTTCAAGGCCAAATTGCACTATATTGCTTCACGTCAGCGTACGGGCCGCAAGAGGCCCCCGGGCCACGAGTTTGAGACCCCTGGTTTAAAGTGTATCTATTCAAAGTCGAACCATAATATTGGAACAACCTCGAACATAACTGCAGCATCCAGATCCAGGTGTAGTGACCTGGAAGCAGTCCTGCATGAAGGCAAAAGTAGGGCAGTGGTTAAACCCAGACCCCAGTGATGCTTGGACTCGACGGCGTGGAAATAATCAGTTGACAAACCCACCAGGCTGTGGAAAAGCTAGCTGTGGTTCAGGAGCCAGCCATTTGTTGTTGCTTCCGGAAGATACCCGAGGCCCCAGCCGCTCGATGTGAACTCCTCATTCCCATGGAAACTAAGAGAGACGGAAAGCTAAATATAGTCTGTGGGGTAATATAGGTGCTGAAGTGTATTGTAGTCTTTTACGCTGTCGATCGTTCAAGATCAGTGCTCGGACACTGTTGGCTAAACCATGAACGCTGTAATTATTTCATCAAACACAAGTTCTCCTAACACACTGAGACCTGCAAGTAGTGACCTAACCCCCCCCCCCCCAGTCCTGTTTCTACACGGACTGGGTCAGCAGCAGTACCTAAATCCCACGCATTAAGAGAGCCTAAGCACAGCGCTCCATCAGAGGTGTGTGTGCGCCGTGCCAGCAGTTGGCTTAGCGTTTAATGTCATGGGCTCAACGCGCCAATTACACAGCACTCTTCCTCAGGCCAGACATGAAAGAGATGGATAAAGAGAGGTGTAGTGTGTGTGTGTGTTACAAAAGGAAGATGATGTAACGCAAAGCAGAGCCATGTGCAGCGTATACAGTCTAAATGATGTGGTCTCCAGTGTGTCTCGTCATTGTATCCACGGCTCATCCCTCAGGTCTCCACTGACCCATATGGTCTATGACTTGAATGACCAGTGAGCTGTTCATGTGGCACAAGTGATGACTCAGTATCCCCTGAGAGCATGTCCTTGTGTCTCTGTCATCACTTAAACAGCCAGCATCGCATGCCAAGTGCGCCCACTGACAAAGCCTGCAAGCTGCACTTCGTATATCATAAAAAGTGTTATGGCAACGAGAGCCTGGGTACAAGAGGTGAGTGGAACTGGTCCTGGTATAATTCATCTATCAGGACTTATTTAGTAGAAGACGTGAAAGCCGTAGAAAGCCATTGCATGTGCAGGCATTAAAATCCTCTTTACTGATCTGATGGTATCGGCCCCCGGTATCGGGGGACTTTAGAAAATGTGGTATCGAGGCCGATACCAGATACCGGTATCGGTGCATCCCTATTAACGATATTCCTTTTTTAGCGCTAATAATAAAGGACTGATTTAATCTTTTTATTACTTTTAGTAATTTATTTCAGAACGAGCATGCCTTTGCACGCGAAAACCTCTGCGTTTAACCCAGGACGTACTTTAAAACGATGTTCAGTCTATCCAATGAGGGAGCCACAAAGTGTTTGTGTGGATATTAGAATATTGGTGATTTCACCCCAGACTTCCTCTTCTTTTAAGTGAAGCACAGCTGTGTGCAGCAGGCTAAAAATATCTCATTAGAGCGACTGGAGAGGACATGAAACCAGAAACGAGGCTGCTGTGTGACAGAGCCACTGTCAGTGGGAGTGAGGACTCTCCAGTGTGGCAAAACACTGCCTCATTTCTCAATCATGCAAATGACGGGGAAATTGGGAGGCCTTTTGTTTGTCTTTAAAAAAAGTGTACTTAGCGATTAGGCATGCACCGATACCACTTTTTTGGAAAACGAGTACTTACATTTCAGTAATCGCCGATACCGATACCGATACCGAGTACTTAACAAAAACATGATTGTGGCTGGTCACTCAATGTACTCAATATTTGCCTGTGTTATTTTCACAGCACGTGGATCGTCTCTGGGCATTTTCTCTCGTCTTGCAAGAGTTTGCTGCAGCGTGGGTTGTGTTGGTTTAGAAGCGTGGGTCAACTCTTTGTACTTTTAGGTGCTTGATTAAATTACTTGAGTTAAATGCGCTACCTTTTGAGCCTCCTCTGGACAATTTTGCTGAGCACAATTTGCAGTCCGCCTTTGTTTTGTCGTCTTCGCTCACTTTGAAATAGTTCGACACGGCTGACATGTCTCGCCTCGCCTTCTCTCCGCTCTGAGCTGCAGCCGGGGGCTGGGGGCGGGCACTCGGCGCCTGTGATTAACCCCTTACATGCTGCTCAAACATAGACAGGTCTCAGACCGTGGTATCGCTCCCTGGTATCGGGGGACTTTTAACGAGTACTTTAGAAAATGTGGTATCGAGGCCGATATTGGTATCGGTGCATCCCTATTAACGATATTCCTGTTTTAGCGCTAATAATAAAAGTCTATTCTATTCTAACTGTATTGTACATGAAAGACTGGTGTGGGGAGGATGGGTGTAGGGGTGGCTGTGGCTCAGGAGGCAGAGCAGGGTTGGGGTTCGATCCCTCCAATCCTTGGGCAAGATGCTAACCTGAAGTTGCTCTGGGGTTTGCTAGGAAGCAGTAAAAGCATAGAAGGAAAAAGTGCTTGTGTGAATGAGGCATGTTATATAGAGCGCTTTGAGCACTCCGGGAGAGTAGAAGAACGCTATATAAGAATCAGTCCATGATATTAATAGTCCCACACTTTTTGTACACACGAGTACTTGATGTTGCCATGTTGGAGAGCCATACAGAATCAAGAACCTTCTTCTGAACCTATTAAGGCAGGGGAGGATTTTCTATTTATTCAACTTTTTTAGAGGACATCTTTTAGTTATTCAGTTGGTTCGTCTTGGGCGTCTGGGTGCCTCAGCCAGATACTAAGGGTGAATTCACCTGCGAGGAAGTCCCAAAGAAGCCTCATCGCTCATGTCTGTGACCTGATGGTATCGGTCCCCGGTATCGGGGGACTTTTAACGAGTACGAGTACTTTAGAAAATGTGGTATCGAGGCCGATACCAGATACCAGTATCGGTGCATCCCTATTAACACTTTAGAAAATGTGGTATTGAGGCCGATACCAGATACCGGTATCGGTGCATCCCTATTAACACTTTAGAAAATGTGGTATCGAGGCCAGCTTCTTCTAAATCCAAAGGTTGGTTTTAGAAGAAGAATCCCTTAATTGTCCCACAGGACAGTGAAGCAGTGGGCTGCCATCAAACCAGGTGCAGCGTAGCGATGGTATCTTGCTCAGGGGTACCTGAGGGGAAGCGGTCCAGTGGATTCGAACCCCGACCTGCCGATCATGAGGCAAGCACTCTACCTCCTGAGCTATTCCTCAATTTAGATTGAGGAAAAGGAGGCTTTGCTTCAGGCTCAGTTGCCACTTGTACAGTCTTGCACGTGTCCATAATTTCCGCAGGAAGTTGAGTTACTTCTTGGTGAACGCTTGGCTCCACCAGCTTTTCCATCATTAAGCTGCACCTGAGGTTCGGAGACAAACCTGAGGCAGGATTACGAGTAAGTGTTGAAATTGAGCTACTCTACCAGAAAAGGATACTTTGGTCTTTTTTGTGTGTTTGAAGCTAGAAAATTAGCAACTTTTTTTTTTTTTTCTTCATTGGGCGTAGCTTTGTTATAACTACCCTCCCACCTCAGGTGCTGTCTCTGCCTAGATCTCTGACTCCTAGACATAAACTGGAGTAATTCCTTTGGGCTTCACTCTAAATCCTTATTTAGCCAAGTAGGGCAGCCACTTGAGGGACAGGGTGCCTATTTTAATTAGGGCTTCTTTGTCTGTCAGACAGGGTGCTCCTGTCAAGTGACACCATCTTCCAGTGGTGCACACCTCCGCCTTAATAAACTGTTCGGTTGGCTCAGTGAGGGGAGAGTCCTACTCGGTCCTCTCAGCCCACGTCCTTTTCTTATCTTGGTTTACTTTAGATTTCCTGGGAATGGAAAGAGGGAGGTCATTGTTCCTCATGACAAACCTTTGAATGGCTCATTCCGTCGTCCATTGGCTGTGTTGTGTTCATTGGCGTGTGAATGTGTTCGTGACCCCATGCACCTACTAAACACCCTCCCTGGTTTGTGTAATGTATTCATGTAATACCCTACAAGTGCGCAGACTGTGGGAGTTTCCTCTTTCTAGAAAAATTGGTCTTTAAAAGGAAAACTTCTTGACGTCGGTTGTTTTCAGCGACAGGAAAGTAGTAGTATCGTAGGGTTTTATGGTAGGGTCTGCCTTACCCTACCATAAGGCAGACCCTACCATAAAAAGCGACTGTTGTGATTTGGCGCTGTATAAATAAAATTGAATCAATCTTCACAAATGACCATAATTCATAAATTAGTAATTGGTTGTAGCACTTATGTTGGGCTCTGCTTCCATAAAGTTTGAGAAATAACATCAAGTGAATTAAAGAAAGTTCAGTATCTAAGGAGACTTGGCAAGCATGAATAGGCAGAGTAATACTTCATTTCCCATAATGCAACTTTTCTTTTCCGATTTCTAGTAACGACCACATTTTATCTTTCTGTTATCCGTTGCTTTCTAAGCTGATATAACTTTACAGATGGCTCAATTATGATTGTTGGTATATCAAACTCACTTATATTAGTAACGAGAGAGAGAGGGGGGGCGATTTTCATGTTTGTAACACTTTACCAGATTGTTACCGGACCCTCGATCCACGTCTTTGGATCATCATTAAGACCTTTGAATGCTCATGTAGAGTAGAACAGTCCTTTGTAAGTACCAACCCATTTACAGTTTATAGTAGAACAGTCACAAATAATAAACATATAAACATCCATCTTCCTCCGCTTATCCGGGGCCGGGTCGCGGGGGCAGCAGCCCAAGCAGAGAAGCCCAGACCTCCCTCTCCCCAGCCACCTCCTCCAGCTCATCTGGGGGAACACCAAGGCGTTCCCAGGCCAGCCCAGAGATATAATCTCTCCCGTGGCTCAGTAGGTAGAGCGCTCGCCCCTTGATCGGAAGGTCGGTGGTTCGGACCAACGGCTAACCTGAAGTACCCTTGAGCACGGTATCGTCCCCCACATACTGCTCCCCGGGCGCGGATTGGTGGCTGCCCACTGCTTCACTGACTGAATGGGTTAAATGCAGAGACTAATTTCCTACAAGATAAAAAGTATACAAAAAAAAAATGTGTCAGTCCAGTATCCGACGATCGGCGATGTATTCGCACAGGCGTAGACGCTTCGATGGGCGGAGCGATGTAATCATGAGCTGTATTTGGAGAGAACATTTGACCTTTTTTTCTTTGTTTCAGTATTAATGTAGCTACTCTGTGATTATTATAGACTCCCACTATTTCAATTTTCCTTCAGCTTCCCCGTTGACCCCTCTGGTGCCAGGGGATTGACCCCTCTGGTGCCGGGGGGTTGACCCCTCTGGTGCCGGGGGTTGACCCCTCTGTGCTGTGACTCTGGGTAATTTAGCTCTCTGTGGTTTACTTTGGGTTGGAACACAAGTCCACAAACAAAAGTATGATTAAATGGAGGGAAATCATTTGATTTTCCTGAACAACATGTCTGCTGCGACAGCGCTGCAGTGCTGTGATTGTTGGTCATCACCTCCTGCAGGCCTGCACGGTTAATCAACTCATTATCAGCTGTTCTCATGAACCCCGTTCCTGTTTCTACCCATTTAGACTTGAGTGTGGGAACTGTCATGGCAGCTGCAGCCTAAGATAATTGAGGTTGTGTCACACCACTGTTGAGATTAAACGCCTCCACTCGAGGGTGACTCACTTCTATAAACCGACTCGGTGAGCTACAGGAGAGAGACTAATGTGTGTGTGTGTGTCCGTTCTCTTGTGCGTTTCAGAGGTTTTGTACGTGAGACGTTTGAGTCGAATGCAAATCAATGCCACAGATGACACCCTGGTAAACAAATGAGACGACAGACGAGCTGTTGTGGGAGCCGTGCAGTGGATTGAAACGTCATTGTCAGTGTAGTGAAATGAAACCGTCTGGCAGGACTACATTAAAGACAACATTTCTGCTCACTGCTGTATGATGAGGGATATGCAAATGGACACGTGTGATGTGCACTTCTGAATGTGCTGACTTTATCATTGTCGTCATGTTGAGAAATGACAGTGAGACCTGCCACCTGTTTCCTCCCACACGAGCCTGAAATACAGGCCTCTCATCCTGACAGCGCTGCTTGGCCCGACTAATCAGCACTCTGCACTTTTATTAAAGCAAACCGTTTGACCTTAAATATGCCGTATGGCTCAATATAGCCTCGTTTCAGGTCACGGCCAAAGTGTGTCAAAAGCAGAACCTGGGCCAAATCCTGTGGTGGATTTGTGTTTGTGCGTGCCTGTGTGTGTAATCCAGGGTTTATAATCCCAGTCTCGTGCTGTCGTCGCTGCACCGCAGCTAGAAGCAGACACACCTCCTCCTCGCTCGCTCCCAGCTACAAATGTGGTGAATAACATGGTGATGCTATAGAATTATATGATGGATGTAACACACATGTGCTCTTTTCTTCAAGGCTAACAGTATGATCAGTTTCCTCTTTAATCGCACGAGATTAGAGTCCTGATCTAATGCAAGTTTGGCATCAGGCCATGTTTTCTGCAGGAGCCATGTTTACGTGGACACAAGTAACCAGATTAAATGAGCTTCATGTAAACGCAGACCTGATTCTCATTCGATCACCATCCCTCAAATCACAATGTGCTTTCCTTGGACCGCGTGGGTTATACTGATGGTTTACTTACTGTGAGTGTCTCTTACGTCAGGTATGTCCATGTACTGTACGTCCACCTTGATGGCAGGTAGTGATGGACGCAGCAGGAGTGAAGTATATGTGGAAAATTCACAAATGGAGTGAAAAGAAGGTCGGAATAAAAGTAGAAATCCAGACACATGCAATGTTTTTTTTTGTTGTTTTTTTTAAATATCAGAAATCACAACTTCTTTCATCACAGGTCATGGTATCACGTGGAATTAAAGGATAAGTTATGAAATGTAAGCTAATGAAATGCCAACATAACATAATGTATAACAACATGGAAGCCATAGGAAGTGGTAGGCTGCATAAACAGTGGAGTGGGGTCGGTGGATCCTGAGGCACATAATTCATATTATATCCCGTCTTCCTTCTTTCACCCCAACCGGTGGCAGCAGATGGCCCCGCCCCTCCCTGAGCCTGGTTCTGCCGGAGGTTTCTTTCTAAAAGGGAGTTTTTCCTTCCCACTGTCGCCAAAGTGCTTGCTCATAGGGGGTCATATGATTGTTGGGTTTTTCTCTGTATGTATTATTGTAGGGTCTACCTTACAATGTAAAGCGCCTTGAGGCGACTGTTCTTGTGATTTGGCGCTGTATAAATAAAATTGAATTGAATATTGTGCCAAATGACAGTCGTCTCGGTGCGCGGAGGTCGCCACAGTTTGAAAGGCTGTACCAACTCCAGATTATCTGATGTGTCCAGCGACACTCAGAGTAACATCAAACCACTTTATTAAGTGACCCACGGCCTTCATCGGGGTCATTGTAAAATGTCAAACAGTATGTTTAAATAAAAAAACAGGAAAGAGATTTTATTTTATTTATTTAAATTTTTTTTAATGGACCAATTCAATTTTATTTATATATTATATAAGAGTAATATTAAAGCTAACTAGCCACAGCTAATGTTGAAGCAGGGCCGCGCTATGAATTCTGGGACACAGCTTCTTCTTCTTCGGGGTTTAACGGCAGCTGGCATCCTTGTACATGCAGTGCTGCCACCTTCTGTTTCAGTCTGTTATTACACTCTTAAATCCTACAAAGCTTCAAACGACTCGTCGACTATTAAATTAGTCATTGACGATTTTGATAGTCGAAGTAATCGCGACTAGTCGACGTAATCGCGACTAGTCGACGTAATCGCGACTAGTCGACGTAATCACGACTAATCGCGACTAGTCAACTAATCGTGGCAGCCCTAGTGGATATATAGACTTAATTCTTCCAGGTGACCAACAAATAGTCAAAACTGGGCGCCATTTTTGTTCCCATCGCAGTGCCGGATTAGCGTGAGAACAGTGTGTCGGGAGCTTCGTGGAATGGGTTTCCATGGCAACAGCTGCATCTAAACCTCACATCACCAAGCACAATGCAAAGCATGGGATGCACACCACCACTGGACTCAGTGGAGTGATCAATCACCCTACTGCACGTGGCAACCCGATGGATAAGTCGGGGTTTGGGTCCGGTTGCCAGGACTACAGCAGTTTACACATTTGGTGGAGGGGCGATTATGGGGTGGAGTTATTTTTTCAGGAGTTGGGCTTGAGCTCTCAGATCCAGTGAAAGAAAGTCTTAATGTTTCAGCATATGCACGACATTTTGGACAATTTCATGATCCCAACTTTGTGGGAAAGGTTTGGCGGTATCCTCTTCCTGTTCCAACATGACTGTGCACAACGTAAGCAGGTGGGGAACGGGTGAAGGAGTGCCGACAACATCCACCCCAACCCCCCATTTGATGGTGTAGAGTGCTGACATGCTTTACATGTTTATTTCTGCTTCAGTGCACCGAGTGGAGGAGGATATGCTTCAAATGCCTCAGAGTTTTAGCAGTGAATAAAGAAGCAGAGTTAGCGTCAGATCAGGAAGCTTGGCTTCTGCTCAGCGTCTATAAACTTTATACTCGCGACCACGTTGCACTACAACATGCACGCTCATGGCTCTGGCTCTTTACGCGATGTAGTGTAAACAGGAAGAGGACAGCCCCAGCTGTTAGACAGTGGGAGGAGGAGGAGGGGCAGGCTGCACCGACCAGCTGGGTTTCACTGCTGCCCCCCCCCCAGGGGCAGTGAACTACACAGAGAGAGCTGCTCTTTTTATTTCAATATTTGTGGCTAACACACTTCAGTGAGGTTGTAGCTGCTCATCCTCGAGGATGAAGGTTTCACATGGAGCTACATACAGATTTATAACTCCACACTCGGAGCCGTCTGCTCCAGTCTGATGGTTTCTGGATGTCCTCTGCTGTTGATGTTAAAGGATACAGACGGCTAACCACATCTACACTGAACCATTCTAGTGTTACCTAATGAACATGGTTTGGAAGATGGCCTACACACTAGCTGATAACCGCCTGGTCACGAGGAGAAACCTCCACAACAGGTTGCTGGAGGATGCTAGCAGTCGCTCTGAAATCAACTGGTCGGTGGTCGTGGCAGGATGCAAAGTGACATTAGTCACAAAGATGTACAGGTTGCTTTTAAAATGCAAATCTGGCAACGTCTCGTCTGCAGATGCATCGCCCTGCAGCCGTCTGTGGGTACTGCCTTTAACCGAGACTGCAGCCTGGAGTGGGCTCGTTGAACTGAGGTGTCAAACCCTCAGTATGAGGCTGTCCCGCCAGTGAGCGAGAAACTTCATTCTGTGGTTCAATGATCCATTTTGTCTGCGTCACACAAGTAAGACCAGGTCAAAATAATTCAATGGTAGGTTGATTAGTAGGAGAATGTTTTACACTCAGCTGGTCAGCTAGGCTGCGTCCCAATATGTGTACTTGTGTGTACTTGCGTTCTCGCGGACTCGTTATACGTCATCAGTCGGAGACAAGTACTGTCCCAATTCAAAGTACGCATCAAGCCGAGAAGGCGAAAAGTTCTGGCTCCGCCCGTTTTATCGAGCATGCATCGGTGGTGACTTGTGTGGACTTGGTGGAGCCAAAGAACCCGTCATGCATTTCGCGAGCAGGTGAACGGTTACGTTCACCTGACCTGTGACATCATCGAGTACGCTGGCGTTCCAATTGCACAAATCGAGAGTCCGGACTCGCGTTCTCGGCAAGGCCGGACTCGCGTTCTCGGCAAGGCCGGACTCGCGTTCTCGGCAAGGCCGGACTCGCGTTCTGGGTCTGGACTCGCGTTCTCGGCAAGGACGGACTCGCGTTCTCGGCAAGACCGGACGCGTTCTCGGTCCGGACTCGCGTTCTCGGCAAGGCCGGACTCGCGTTCTCGGCAAGACCGGACGCGTTCTCGGTCCGGACTCGCGTTCTCGGCAAGACCGGACGCGTTCTCGGTCCGGACTCGCGTTCTCGGCAAGACCGGACGCTTTTTCGGTCCGGACTCGCGTTCTCGACAAGACCGGACTCGCAAGGGAGTCGCATGTCCGTAGTCTGTTAAACAGACTATGCAAATCCAGTTAGTACCTCAATGTACAGCTCAACAACTGAAAACAGAGTAATACTAGTTATTATATTTGGCTTCATGTCACAATTACATGTAACTGTAGTGCAGGGAGCATCAAAGGTATATTTAGTCTTCATTATAGATCAAACTTTTTTCTTTTTTTTTGCAGTGCAGCAGTTCATTCATTGACACAGTACGATAACTTGTTTCTCCTGTACATGGCTTTAATAAAAACATAACGAAAGTGTCAAAGAATACCGAGCTTTGGTTTATAGTAACATCTATTTTTAGCCGTCTTCCTCCTCCTCTGCTGCTCATGCAAATGTGTCCACATCATGCCAGGCCCATTCAAATAGGAGCTTGTCTACTGCAGCAGCAACATTAGGTAGTGGTCAGTGAGACTCACACTTACATGTGCTTCTGTTCCACTGCAGAAATACACGTTTTTACTCACAAAAATGTGTGTTTTTTAGAAGATTAGTGACATTTAAAAGGAGGGATGTGGATGAGTTAAGGTGCAGGACTAGTTAGTGCTACTATTTAGTGTGCTTCTGGCCTCCTGTCACATAATGCTTGAACAGCGACAGACTTGACAGAAGTGACTTATACGTCATGTTTAACCTGAGTAGTGAAAGACGGCGGTGGGTTTGAAAATGTGTTGCCGGGAGTCCGCTGTTCTCACCGGCTATACTGAGCCGTGACCCCCGGCTAGCTATGGAGGTGGTGGGTAACAGACGGAAACGTGGGAGCTTTTGAAAATATGTGGGGTCTTGATAAACTGAGCAGATATTTGAGGTTTACACAGCTACATTCTCGCCTGGAAACATGTTCAACCTTTATTTTGTGACCCAGAAAGAAGAATAAGAGTCATATTAAAGCTAACTAGCCACAGCTAATGTTGAAGCAGGGCCGCGCTATGAATTCTGGGACACAGCTTCTTCTTCTTTGGGGTTTAACGGCAGCTGGCATCCTTGTACATGCAGTGCTGCCATCTTCTGTTTCAGTCTGTTATTACACTCTTAAATCCTACAAAGCTTCAAACGACGCGTCGACTATTAA
>VURO01044162.1:0-15516 GCA_015108175.1 Pelvicachromis taeniatus | reverse complement strand
TTTTTCGGGCAGTGCCCGGCCGGTCCTCCATGGACTAAGGCCCGGCCACCAGACGTTCGCCCTCGGGCACCCTCCCCGGGCCTGGCTCCAGGGCGGGGCCCCGGTAACCCTATCCCGGGCAGGGTAAACTGTTCCCTTGTTGGATCTCTCATTGGGGTCTTTTGGATCGCTCTTTGTCTGGTCCCTCACCCAGGACCAATTTGCCATGGGAGACCCTACCAGGGGGCAAATAGCCCCCCGACAACATAGCCCCTGGGATCCCTGGGACACACAAACCCCTCCACCACAATAAGGTAGCGATCCACGGAGGGGAAAGAAAGTTACAGTACCAGAAATGTTTGGGATTGATCACGCTGCACTGTACTAAATTTCTAAGCTAATATTAGCTAATATTTCTCCCTATTGATGCTGGGAGTAGTCAAACATTGCATTTATGACATCACATTCTTTTGATTTTCGCTGGAATCAATTACGGTTGCCTGAAATAGAAAGTCCACAGTCCACAGACTGTTGCAGGTAACCGAGAGTCAGAGAAGGTCCATTATTTCCAAATTTGGTTTATTATCTGTTCAGACACAGGCAGGCATGGCAGAATAACATGCCATTATAAAGTGGACGCCTGTACATGTGTCCCATTCCCCATACAAAGGGTTGAGTGCAAAATTGCATGTTCCTCACTCAAAACTTTAAAATCAAAGCCAATGTACCAATATGTTCAACTTCTTTGTGGGTGTCAAGTGTTAGTACAGTACCTGCACTCAAATTAATCCTGCAACTGCCCTGATACATGATAACCCCATAAATTATTCACAGCTAAGCATTGATCCAGCAGCATCTTATGTCACTCACATAGGCAGAGGATAAATGAGCTCCACTTCAATACCGGCCAGTATTGGAACCAATATTGGAAGCTCCACAGGGGACCACTTTAGTGTGACACTTGCTAGAGTTCTATTTAGCTCATCTGATTGCATGGTAAGCCTAAGGAGATGTTTCGTTTTTGTTTTTATTATTTATTTATTTTTCTTGGCCTTAAACTAATACCTTTAAGCCAGTCACTGCCATTGATAGTCTGTCACTGATAATCCTATGCAAGGTGTTTAGCAATACAAATACATAAAATGCAACCCCACATGCTCTCAGAATTACTTTCACTGAGCACACCACTTAGAGAAGTCTTAGGACCTGAATTGTTTGGTTTCTTCAGAACCAAGAGCTCCACAATTTTTGTGATCCTTAAGAAAGGTGAAAGGAATTGAATTACACACACAAACACACACACACACACACACTGGCTGTAATGGGAAGCCAGTGGATAAATCAGTTTGTGTTTGAGTGTGTAAGTATTTGTTTAGATAAAATATGCCCTAGTTACTCTCTTGCTCATCTCTCTCTCTGTGTCTCTACATGTGTCCTCTTACTTGGGTAAGCAGATAGGTCATGCTTTGCGAAGCTTTTAGGTCGAGCGACATGGGGTGGAGTGTCAGGGGAAAGAAACAGAGACAGGCGAGAGGGACGGTGAGAGAGACTGAAGGGAGGGGATGAGGAGAAAGTGTGTGTGTGAGTAAGGGGAAGTGTTTCCATGTTTTTCCACTGTGAATAATTGAAAGGTTGGTGGATAAAAAATGCAGAGGCCATCAGAGAAAGCAGTTTTGCTCTGTCCTGTGAGACCTGACCCAAGTGATGGATTAACCACGCACGCACGCACGCACACACACACACACACACACACACACACACACACACGCACGCACACGCGCATACAGCTGTGCTTCCATCTCTTCTGGCTTTCCACCACTCGGAATGCGATCACTGTTTCTGGGTTTTTTTAAACTTTGTTTAACCATGTGATATCAAACGTATCAGTGACCAGACAGCATCTTGTTGGTGTCTTGAAGGTACTACGGAACCAGTGTGATGGCTTGGGTGTGCATGGCTGCCAGTGGCACTGGGACACTAGTGTTTATTGATGATGTGACACAGGACAGAAGCAGCTGAGTGTGTTCTGGGTGTTCAGACATACTGTCTGCTCAAATCCAGCTAAGTGCAGTCAAATTGATTGGGCAGCATTTCATAATACAGATGGACAATGACCTAAAACATACAGCCAAAGCAACCCAGGAGTTTATTAAAGCAAAGAAATGGAATATTCCTGAATGGCTAAGTCAGTCACCTGATCGCAACCCAACTGAGCATGCAGTTCACTTGCTGAAGACTAAACATTTGACAGAAAGGCGAACAGCATCTGAAAGCCACTGCAGCAAAGGCCTGGGAGAGCATTAAAAGGGAGGAAATCCAGCATCTTGTGATGTCCATGAGTTCAAGACTTCAGGCTGTCTTTGCCAGCAACGGGTTTTCAACCAAGTATTAGAAATTAACATTTTATTTTGAGTTCTTTATCTGTCCAGTTATTTTTGAGCCCCTGAAATGAAGGGACTGTGTTAAAAATGCTTTAGTTCCTCACATTTTTAATCGTTTTATTCAAATGCATCTGAGTTGTTCGTTAAAATTAATTGTGCTAATGTGCAGAACCAAAATTAGAAAACGTTGATTCTGTCCAGATATTTATGGGCCTAACTGTGTGCACAGTATATACACACTATTTGCAATGACACACTTTCCATTTCCCCCCAAAAAATCCCTGTGTTATTTTGACATTTGAATCCACAAACCAGTAAAGACTTCAGCTACAGGACAGCTACAGGACAATAAGTTTCTCTAAACCCAAATTTCTCAGAGTGATAGAGCTTTAAAATGAGGTTTTATCTTTATGTGCGGCTAGGCTAGGCTGTAGCAACAAAATCAAAGATTTTTTACATTTCTTTTTTTTCTCAAATAAACTTTAAAATAAAAAGTAAAAGCACTAAGTGAGGTTAGTAATACCTGTAGACATACTGTAGATGACGGAACTGGTCTTATATGGTTTTATTAAATACCTAATTTTACCAGAAAACTAATGTTTTATGTTGAACATTTCGGGCCTTTGAAAAGTACTATGTGTATAGATATAAGTAGTTGCAAGCAGTAAGGTTACTAAGAATGACTAAAAGACTAGCAATGATAAATTGCCCAGTGGTGTGAATGTGAATGTCTGTCTCTCTGTGTTAGCCCTGCAACAGATTGGTGACCTGTCCAGGGTCTACTCTGCCTCTTGCCTTATGATAGCTGGGAAAGTCTGCAGCCCCCACGACCCTGAATTGGATAGGTTCCAGGGAATGGATGCATAAATGAAAAAAAGGGCAACTTTCTGGACTTGCATATGTAATAATTAATCACAAGAGTTCTCTCTTCTCAACTGGTCGCCACAGATGGCCGCCCCTCCCTGAGCCTGGTTCTCCCGGAAGTTTCTTCCCATTAAAAGGGAGTTTTTCCTTCCCACTGTCGCCAAAATGCTTGCTTATAGGGGGTAATGTGATTGTTGTTTTTTTTTCTATATGTGTTATTTTAGAGTCTACCTTACAATTCAAAGTGCCTTGAGGCGACTGTTGCTGTGATGTGGCGCTGTATAAATAAAATTGAAAAAAATTGAAATCGAAGAATCTTGTCAACAACCAACGCTCTCTCCATTGTCTTAATTAGCGCCATGTCCACACAGTGTCTTCTGTTTTGATGGTCAAAGATTGCAAGGGTGTGTTCTGCTGCAGAGGCAGAATGTTGCAGTGAAGAAGCAGTACATAATAAATGTGAAATAAAAATAATAAATATTATCTCTGACTTTTTCACATTAGGACAAAAATCTAAACTCTGTTTGTGACCGCTGACAGCTAATTTCTCAGTATTTGGATATAACAGCTTGACCTGAAGGCTTTTTGAGTGAATACTTATAATCACTAAGAGAATTGATTCTATGCTTAAGAGGTATGTGTAAGACAGCTGGATGAGGTCTTAAAGCAGTTAAATCTTTTAGTAAGCTGAAATGTGTGGGCCGACTGTATCAAAGACCTCTTTACTGAATTCAGTAATGTCCACGGGGCATGATGGGGATTTTAATGTGATTAATGGGATCTGTTAGAGTGTGAAAGGAAATGAGCTCAAAGCTGCTGAGAGAGGGTGAGCCCACTGAAGAGGCTATTATGTCACAGCTGACTGCCGGGGGAAATCTGGCATCAGATGTTGTTCTTTTTTTTGTTTTTAATTAAATGAGCAAGACGTTCCTCACACCATTCTGACCAAGGCTCAGGGATGTTACTGTAGTAAAGGGGGCAGTGATGGAGTTTAATCTGTCAGGGGGAGGGCTAACACATAGGCAGACAACCATTCGCACTCCACAATCTCTCCCGCATTCACATCAATGGGCAATTTTCCTATTAACCTATCCACACAAACTGCATGTCTTTGGACTGTGGGAGGAAGCCGGAGTACCCGGTAAGAACCCACACAAACACGGGGAGGACATGCAAACTCCACACAGAAAGACCCTGGCCTGATGGTGGAGTTGAACTCAGGACCTTCTTGCTGTGAGGCGTGGTTAGCACCACGGTGGCGCTGCCTGCTTTTAGCATGTGGCCTGAAATTTAAGAGACTCATGTAGCAACCCTCCCCATTCAGCATCTTGGCAATGGCACTGGGAATCTCAGCTTATCGAAATTAAGTTGAGAAACTGAAACTTAACTGGGACAAAGATTGGTTGTCCATTGGTTGTCTATTTTCCACTGGTAATGACACTACTACCACCCTGTTTACTATTGTGGAATTGTCCAATAGTTTTCAATTCGGTTTTCACTCTTTGAGTGCCGCAGCCAATGCTGTTGGCCAACAGGGTGCCAGTGGAAACTGTGGTTGGTTAAAGACAAAGGAGGAAGAAAGGGGGAAGATCTGTTATGTGTGAGTGAAGGAAAGACAGGCATGTGGAGGTGAGAGAAGGGTTTGTGCCCCAGCATCTGTGATTTTATGTGGCCTACCACTTTGTGGTTCTGTGGTTGTCGTTCTCAACCACCTCCACTTTGTTATATTACCACTAACAGCTACCTGTGGAATTTTTAGTAGTGAGGAAATTTTATATGTGGACTGAACACATCTACTGTCACAGTACCACACTGAAATTCACTACACTTCGGAGAGTATGCCTAGCTGCATGATTTTATACATCTTATAAACTTTTTTCTTCTTTTTCTTTTTCTATTGTTATTAGACTGCAAACATTAAAGTATGGAAACAAAACTTTTAGGAGGCACAGCTGAAGCATGGCAATCAGAGCACACACACTGTGAAAATCCAAAACAGAGGACTGTTAGGATATGCAAGAGTGAGATGATTGATGGCCAGTCTTGTATGAATGCCTTTAGGTGATAGTGATAGCAGGTTTTAATAATGTCATCAGATGACATACTCTATTAAAATGTAAAACAAAATGTAAAAAAACATCTTTCACTTTTTCACTTTCAATTTCCTCATTTTATTTTCTGCCTCGTTTTGCTTTCAGCTACTGTGTATACTTTAAAGTCGGGGATCCTTATTTTCACTCATTCTTGTGGTTTGTTTTTGTTCTACACAGGGTTGGTAGATTTTTGAGGATGTGCATGGAATGAGTCTTTACCCAGACAGTTTCCATTCATGTGTAAATGTAAATTGAGCGTTACATTCTGCACCTTCTCATTATAGTGTTCTGCCTTTGCCTTTCTAGTGTTATTAACACTGTCCTGAGTTTGGGTCAAGTACACAGGAAAATACACCGCTGTGAAAGAATATTTTCCCTCTTCCTTCCTTTTGATTTTTTTTTTTATACTTGTTACGCGTAAATATTTTGGATCATCAAAATATTTTAATATTGGATATAAATAACCCAAGTAAATCCAAAATGCAGTTTGGCGAAAAAGTAGGGAAAAAGTAATTACCTGCGTTTTAAATAATAGAGTCATAAGTATCATAAGAAAGATTGAATTTAATGAAAATCTTCAGGTATTAAACTAACTTTGAGTAAAGAGTTTTTACTGTACATACTGTACTGTAAGCAGATAAACTTTTTTAATGGGGGGGGGCTATGTTTTTTAAATGCAGTAATTGGGGTATTTACCTTGAGTACTGCTTCACTTTTAGATCAAGCCTCATGTAGGAACGAGAGAAACTCTGTCAATTCTGTAATTGCTTCATTTTTCAGGTGAAAAATGAATTGCTGCTTCTTCTTCTAGAAGAAGTGCACACCCTAGAAGAAGTGCACTTCTTCTAGAGTTGCACCCACAGCAAGGGACTCTGCCAATTTCCCAAATTCTTGATCGTTGACCGGCAGATTAGCCTCACACAATCAGGCAGGCAAATCAAGCATGTGAGTGTGGGAAGTACACTCACAGCCACATGCTAACCCACTATTAGTGTGGAAATGCTACACTATGACTGAAGAATTAACCCACGGGAGGAAACCAACCAACTATCCGGTGCTCAAAGCCAGCTACAAGCCAGCAGCCTCAGTGTGAGCAGTGTCAATGTCTTGTTATCTAGTAAATTTGTGAACGTACTGGCAATGATACCTGACATTTTGTTTGTTATATACGTTTTTTGTACTTGGTTTTGTTTGGTGAAGTAAAATATGTCAGGTAGAGGTAGATGTAGAGTAATAGATTTTCAGTTTTGTATTTGCTCCTCTTTTCAGTAGCAGAGCACTTTTCAGTTGTTTGCGAGAAGATCCTATAAATTACAGTAGTTTGGGGAAAATTGCAAATTTTAAATATGATGAAAATAAAAATTTACTTAGGAAAAATGTTAATTTTGACTTCTACATGCTCAGAAAGAAAACTGTAATATGTTATCAGCAGATCTTGCATTAAAATAAAGAGAAATAGGAATAACCAAGAAAGTTATAATTGGTGCATCTCTGGTAGAATCTGTGTGGTGGCCATCTTTTTGTAAGTGGCTTTTGGACTGGTTTTCACCAATTCTGCTTTTGTTTTGGTGTTAAAAATTTCAACGCAAACTAAGATTGAATCTCTCCTTGTTACCATAGGGATTTATTAATGAAAAATGTAGGGCAGTGTATCTCAGACCATTAAATATGCTCATGTGTTTCCCTTTTTAATTAGCTTTACCTGTGTTGAGACAACAGCGCTTTTTTTCCATCTTTTATCACATCCAATTCCCTTTTCTTTTTTTCTTTTTTGCCTGTCCGTTTGGATCTTTACCTATCAGAATTATTGTCTGAAGGCCAAGAAGGATGCCCAATGGATTTATTTTACCAAATGGACAATCATGGCTTTGCCTTAGTGATCCATTTGATTGACCTTTGTTATTATCATTTATTTATTTAATTTTCAGTTGTTACAGACATGACATGAATGGGGGACAGGAAAAGGAGAGAGAGAGAGAAGAGGAGTGAGGGAGAGAAAAACAGAGGGGACGAGGGACAGTGAGAGAAAGAAACACACACAAATAAAAATAAAATAAAAAATCATCCAATCACATCCACTTCCTGAGTTGAATCACAAGATATTCTTTTCCTTCCTACTCTCAGTTTGCCCACTAAATTGAGGTCTTCCACCCATGCATTTCTACTAAAATGAGCTTGGTTTGCCTGCGCTCCATGAATACTGTCTGCATATATTTACATTCTCACCCCAACAGTCCTTGGCGTTGGTGTATGATTATTTTTTCTTTCTTTTTTTGTTGTTTTTTTAGCCCCTCTGGTAGGTGGAGGATCTATCTCTGAATGTTAAAAGGCATCTGAAGCTAAAGTTTAGACATTTTTCAGTTCCAACTCCTCCCAAGCTCCACACTGCTGCCTCAGATGAACTGTCAACCATAAACAGGCTACAGTGCAGGGCTTTAATGGAGGAATGGGACAGAAGAAGAAAGAGAAAAGGTATATGGAGGGGAAGATGCAAGGAGAAGTAAATGAGGTGGAATATTTGTGTTTGAACTCAAACATGATGGTTTCATTACGAAGACTGCTCATTTATTTTTTCATTCAGAGGCAGTGTTGCGTGGTAATGTGTTATACAGGAATGACAATATATCTGCCTGGAACATGCAGCATAACAAATGACGTTCTACTTTCATGATATATAATAGTTATATTCTTTTACGGTATTTGGTTGACTGTTGGCAGCTTGATTTGACTGATTTGCTGAAGGTGTTATAAGGTTAAATATTTAACTTAATGATTGCCATTGCCACAGTCCTGAGGAGCAGTCTCACTTGATAATGCATGATCAGTACCTTCTTGGCATCACATTGTATGGAACTGGACTGCTACACCTTCAGTCGAATGTTTTTGAGAAATGCAGAAGTCTGTTTATAAAGGCTCCTTTGTTTTGAGTTATCAAAAGCAGTTCCTAAATGGAGACACTGACAGGAATAAGACACAAAAAACAAACTTATAACTGAGCTGAAAAAGCGTAGACCTTAAGACAGTCCAGAACAACTCAAAGACCAATAGGCAAATGAAACAGAAATCCAGTTGAGAACTGTGAGGCAAAGCCAGGACTAAAAGGACACGGGGAGGTAACTGGGGACAGGTGGAACCAGCAGAGATGGGCTGTATACAGAAGGAGTGGCACAACACTCTAAAAGTGATGTTACAGTTGAATATTTAGGCATTGTGCTGTTTGATGTTGCACTTTGTAGATAGTCTCTGTCCAACTAACTCCCAGCCAATTGCACACAGAACCCAATCTTATGTGTCCAAATGAAAAAGAGCTTGTACTTTGCTGTATGTCTCATTAATATAGAGTTGGAACGAGTTGCCTGTTTAACAAGGGAAAGTAGACCAGATTAATCTGTCTCATGTTGCCTGTTTTGATGCTCTTAAATATTCTTTAATAAATGCTGACAGACTCCTGCAGTTTGCTGCACTCTTTCTGGACATCTTCACCTCTCTGCACTCCTTCCTGGGTGAAGAATTGTAAAATATTATTACTTCTATATTTGTCACCTAAATACTGTATTTTCCATTTGCTGACAATGAGAATTGCTGGAGGAATTTCTTTCAGAGCCATTTATCAAGCAAAAGTAGGAAAACATTGTGACAACACCTCAAGACACAAACAAAAGTTTATGTTGTCAGGTTCAAAAAGTAAAAGTACTGCTACATGAAAAATATTTTCTATTAGTCACAAAAGTTATGGATTAATAATACAGCTGCAGAAGTTTGAGACTGAGCTAAATATTATATATTCTGTTTAAGCTTCAGTAGGGAATCATTATTGTATAAAATCATATGTTTGTAATTCTGCCCAGAGAGTACCAGATAGCTCTAAATAAACAGTAGTTAATGAGCTCAGAAAAAGACCTCAATCTTAATTTAAAAAAGCATATTAAATGTATGTATAATTTTTTTAAATCACATCTGAATTAAAATGTTTAAGCATTGTGTGACATGGATAAGTGTGAATACAGAATTATAAGCAAGTCTCAAGGAAGTCTCGAGTCTTTATCCTCAAGTCAGAGTCAAGTCTCAAGTCAAGACGGACAACCCTCTCTATCCTGTCTTCCTTCTTTCACCCCAACCGGTCGCAGCAGATGGCCGCCCCTCCCTGAGCCTGGTTCTGCCGGAGGTTTCTTCCTGTTAAAAGGGAGTTTTTCCTTCCCACTGTAGCCAAAGTGCTTGCTCATAGGGGGTCATATGATTGTTGGGTTTTTCACAGTATGTATTATTGTAGGGCCTACCTTACAATGTAAAGCGCCTTGAGGCGACTGATGTTGTGATTTGGCGCTATATAAATAAAATTGAATTGAATTGAATTGAATTGAACTATAATAAGATATCCACGGTCCCTAGATGATGTATCCCTTTGTCGCTGGTGTTCGCCAAGCTTTCCTGCAGCACACCCATGAGGGTCACCATCTTGGTCTTTAGTCAAACTTCAGCTATTTGTTGGGACAGTCCGTGCCGCCTAGAGGATCTGAATTGTGTTGTTTTTCTGGTGCTACCACGACACTGACATTTCCTGCACAGCTAAAGGCCAATTCCCACATTTCTGCATCCATTTTTGTTAACAGCTGCTGATGAACACGACAGCTGACTTGCAACTACACAAACTGCAGTCATGCAGCATTTGTGCATGAGCACAATTCACACCTGTCCACTGAAAAAAACATCAAGGCAATGTCCTGGCAGAAAATGAGGAGCTGCTTTGTTTGGTTGGACAACTACAAGATGTCACAAAAAGGGTCACAAAAAGGCCAAGAGTGTGGAGCGCAAATGTATACAGAGCTTAAAATGCTGTTTTTCTAGGTGCTACCAGGATGCTGACATTTCCTGCAGAGCAAAAGGCCATTTCCCATTTCTGCATCCATTTCTGTGAACAGCTGCAAACCCTCGTGAAGATGAGTGGACACTAAAATTTAAACACCAAACAAACACACAATAAAATAAATAAAAAACCTTACTCATTGCTCTTCTTCTTTGCAAGTCATATATTCATTATACAAGTCAAAGTAATTGATTACAAGTGCTATTGGGGTCATTGTTTGACACTGTTACTTGTTTAGGAGAAGACTGACGTGAGTCGTTCATGCCCTCATTGCCAGGGATGTGGTGACGCCACAAATGTTGTGCAACACAACCAATGTGGTGACGTAAACTGGCCCAAAGCCACAGAAGGCTGAAAGGCTAGTTTCAGCCTTCTGTTCATTGTGTTATACTGAAGTATATTCATGGAAAGTAGAAAACTAGCGAAATGTGAACATGCAACAAGGATAGCAATCAATAACACTCAAGCAGAAAGTTCACTCGAGAAATAGGAAGAGCTTCATAAGAAGTGGACTGAGGCAGGTATCAGTGCATCACGAGGCACCATAAACATATGTTTTCAGGAAAGGAGCTGCAGTCCTGAACCACAGACAACATCAGAAGCAGCTCACGTGGGCTGAGGAGAAAAAGACCTGCACTGTTGCTCAGTGGGCCAAAGTCTTTGTTTCAGAAGAAAGTACATTTAGACATCAGCGTCCTAAAGTCTGGAGAAAAGGTGCCAAATTCAAGGTGTTGGAAGTTCAGTGTAAAGTTTCTGCAGTCTGATGATTTTGGGGTCCCATGTCATCTCCCGGTATTGGTGGTGGTTGGTCCACTGTGATTCATCAAGTCCAAAGTCAGCGCAGCATCTACCAGGAGATTTTAGAGCACATCATGCTTCCACCTTCATACAAGCTTTATGAATATACCAATTTACTTATCCTGTAGGAGTTAGCACCTGCCCACAGCGCTAAAGATACTACCACATAAGCTGTGTCCAAATTCAGGGGCTGCATTATACGTGGGCAGCATTTGTAGGGCGGTTACATCACAGCGACGCGACATAGGCTGTCCCAATTCGAAGGCTGCTCCAAATGCGGCCAACAAATGCATCCTTCATTTCCCGAATTTGAAGGATGGGTTGGGTGTATCCTTCGTGGCCCACCATATCCCAGAATTCATAGCGGGGGCCAGCCAATTCCAATTTCCACCACTGGTGGCAGCAACGGAGATGGTAAAACCGAGGAGGTGGAAGCGGTAAGGGTGGGAAAAGCTGGTGACGCAAATCTGAAGGCTAGACCGTCCCATTTCACAAGCCTCGCACTTCCGGCCTTCTCGGCCTTCGGATGACCGCGGAGGTTGGGTCCTCCGAAGGATGCAGCCCCTGAATTTGGACACAGCCATTGTTTCCTGACATGTTTTTACTGCGCTTGATTGACCAGCCAATTTAACGTGACCTGAACCCAACATAAAATTTATGGAACATTGTTAAAAGGACTTCCACTTCCATGCTGCACCGCACAGATGTAGTAATTCAAGGTAAAGCAGCCCCAGCCAAGTACTGAGTGTACAAATAAGTACACCTTTCCGAAGGGCGACATTTCTCTCTTCTAGATCCTGTTTTTCATTGATCTTAGGAAATATTCCAATAACAGATACTGTTTTTATAAGCCATGAACAAAAATCATCAAAAAGAAGAAAAATATAAATTTCTGTTTACTTTGACTGAATATAGAATATATCAAAGTGAACCTCTTTAATTAAATTTACCCCCCCCCTTTATAAAAAAAATAATATTTGGTGTTTTTGAGATGCACTTGCTTAAAGCAACATAAAAGTGTGTATGGTTATGTGAAGGCAGGCAGGAGAAAGGACCCAAAATGCAGACTCGTGGAGGCCGGAGTGGACAGAAAACAGCTTTATTGCTGCAAGCAAACCAACTAAGCTATACAGGGAACACAAACTAAACTGGGCATACAACCTAAGGAGAGGCAGACACGTAGACTCACAGACAGAACACACAACAGTTGAGGGTACGACGCGACAGGGAGCACAGAAAGCACAGGACTAAAATACAAAAAGACATAACGAGGGGAACGAGAGGCAACACTCTGGGTCATAGACCCAGGACCATGACACTAAGTGTATTAACAGTGGATTAACAGTACACAATTCCATGCAGTTGTTTCTGGAAGACACACAGTAGGACACACAGGGAGGTTTTTTTTTAAAACTCCACACAGCTGGCCAATCAAAACATGAAGTGGGTGAGAGTGTCAGATTGTCGCTTTTTGAAAAGTTACAGAAATGTTCGGCTGCAGACCTCAACTCTGTCATCAGAAGGTGGTGGAGAAAAAGATTTCTGATCAGCAGTTCTGATTAGGCATTGTGGCACCTTAAGTACAGCTTCACAGAACATGCAGCTGTACACTCTCACCTTTCTGCATGTCTTTTTTGGTTCACCTTTTTTTGGTACCTTTTTCACATTCTCCCCTTCCTTACTTTAACCCACCTGTTCTTGCTCCTCTTCTCTGCCTCATGTTTAGGTGTTTTAATGATAAAAGCATTCTTACTTTTATAAATTTGCAAGACAGAGTTTGGTTTAACAGTAATGTCTGATTTAAATGGGGGGTAAGGGGATTATTCAAGAGCAAATTCTCACAAGGAGAATAATAATTTGTGTGTGTGCGTGCGTGTGTGTGTGTGTGTGTGTGTGTGTGTGTGTGTTGCCACAGCCCTGCAGCCCACCCCTGATACCACTACACTGTTGTTAAGTCTCTTCTATTCCTTAAGGTACCAATTAAACTACTAATCCTGCAACCCAGCCACCTTAGTGCGACTGTTGCCTAATGCAGGCACACAAGAGCTCACGCAAACACAAAATCCTGTTGTCCACATACACACTACCCCCCTCTCTGTGTCCTCACCTCACTTCTTCGTTCTCTTATTTTTTGTTCTTTCTTTCTACTTCTCTCACCTCCCCTCTTTCTTCTTCCTCTTTTCCCCTCTCGTTCCCTTCCTCATTCTTGCCTCCTCTCACCACCTTCCACCTACCACTCCATTCTGTTTTTCCCTCCTTCTCTGCACTCAGAGAACATGGCTTAAGTTCTTCAATCAGAGCCACCTAATGAGGAGATTGCGCCCCTCTGAAGATCCACAATCACGTGCCCATTCAGCAGTGCACACGTTTTCAAAAATGCACACGCACACACACACACACACACACACACACACACACACACACACACACACACACACACACACACACACACACACACACACATGTATGCTACAGTGCAGTCTGAAAGAGGGGATATGATTTGCATCTAGGCCAAGGCTGCTCCATTGTCAGGGTTCTCCCAGGAGTACAGTACTGCTTTTATTCCTCATATTCACAATAGGCATTTTGCACTTGCAATCATTCAATGCGGATTGAGAGTGTGTGAGGTGAAAAGGAAATGTTTGGGGCTAAACATACTGAGAATTCATTCTCAATAGAATTAAACAGTAACCTTTTGCTGAAGCTTTGAAGGGAACACATGAACAATGGGTATCACTTTACTTTTTATCTCCTATGCCTTTTTTTTTTCAATGGTTAAAGATTATACCATTGACAAAAAAATGGTATAATCTTTTATAATCTTTCACAGCGAAAAATACCATTTCCCGCCGATATACATGCCAATTTTTACACCTACTTTGAGGGAGCATCATGTGGACCATCAGGCTTCATAGCGGAGTATGCAAAATATGTCAAACATAAAGTTTCATTTTGAAAGAATAAGACTGAAAGAATGTGAGAGTCCCTCCATCCGTCTATCCATTCATCCATCCATCCAGTCACAGAGCGAGAGGCAGAGTACACCCTGGACGGGGTGCCAGTCTGTCATCCATTCACTCTCATATTCGGCAGCGCTAACCTCTGCACCAATGTGCTGCCCAAGTTATGCAAGTATGCGTGACTTAAAGTGGTCTTTAACCCTTTTTCTTCTTTTTTTTCCATCAAATAAACCTTTCCTGAAAATTGATTTTGCGACATCTATGATTTGAGGCTGTATCGTAGAATATTACCAATTGAAATTTTATTTAATGGCTTGACCGAGTGTGAATCATGGCATTACGAACTCGTGAATTTGTGGGTTTTAGCAAACGTAGACCTTGAGCCCGGGCCAGCTCATCACAGTATTTTTAGACTAAATGTGTTTTAATTTGAGTACCTTAAGGCTGAATAGATCAAGGCTTCATTTATTCCCCCTGCAGAATGTTATCCTTGGAGAAAGTATAGTTGTAAAGGTGATTGAAGTACTTCAAAAAATGGAAAAATCTGTCTTTTGAGAGGTGTTGAGAGGTGCTTCAGTTAGTCTTCATCTCTGCTATGGCCTTGTCTACAAAGGTTAGGTATGAATCCATCCATGGGAGCTAAAAAGGATATGTCTTTTTTCTTTTGTCTTCATGTCTATATAGTTTTTGCTGAAGTCTGAAAGTTCAAAAAAATACAAGATTTGCATCTAGGAAAGTTAAAACCTTTGACAAATTGCTACTAAACACTAAAAGCTTAGAAGCAATCACTTTTTTAGAAAACAAAAAAACAGCAAACCAGGTGTGCCTGTTGGAAAATGAAAAAGCTACAATTTGCTTTGTGCACACACTAAATAAGTAATCATTGTTTTTGTTGACATGGAATCTTGGAATGGTTTGCAAATTCAGAATCCCCAAACTCTTTGCTTTTAAACATGAAGCTGAAATTTGGCTTTAGAGACCAAATGTGCTTCTTGTACAACCTCCATTTTTCATCCACTTACATCAGAACATTGACTTGACATTACAACTGTATGCGCTGTCACATAATGTACATATTCCACTATTACGAAGTGAAATTCATTTATTAAGTATACTTGTGAAATATACAGTACTGTGCAAAAGTCTTGAACCACCCCTCCACGGAGCCAGACTTTCTTGCAGGATCTTGGACACTAGTTCTCAGGACGTTCTAAAGACCCTTTAAAGTTTATAATTGGGTATTTTCTCCTATTTCACTCATTTTCAGTCCAATCCCTGTACCTGACCATTTTCAGGGGAATTTTTTAAGCAAGGGCATGGTCTTCTGCCGGAAAAGGGTGGAGTGCCCACTCCGGGTCAGGGACGAGTTTTTGCCCCAAGAAGAGTTTAAGTATCTCGGGGTCTTGTTCAGGAGTGACGGGAGAAGGGAGCGGGAGATCGACAGACGGATCGGTGCTGCGGCTGCAGTGATGTGGATGCTGCATCGGTCTGTTGTGGTGAAGAGAGAGCTGAGTGTAAAAGCGAAGCTCTCAATTTACCGATCAATCTACGTCCCTACCCTCACCTATGGCCATGAG
>VURO01044158.1:0-19671 GCA_015108175.1 Pelvicachromis taeniatus | reverse complement strand
TCTATTCAGTGTGTGTGTGTGTGTGTGTGTGTGTGTGTGTGTGTGTGTGTGTGTGTGTGTGTGTGTGTGTGTGTAGGAGGGAGTCTTTGTGAATTGTATACAGTGACGCCATTAAAACAAACAGCCTTATTTAGGCCATTAGAACTGTCCATTCTAACGGCTTAAGGCTGGAAGGACTTCAGTGTATAAATTTCATGAAGACCCCCTGCTACACACACACACACACGCACACACAAAACCAACTCAGACATAAAATGTCTAACTGCCAATAAAACACTTATCTCTTTGTTTTCATTTTCTTTGTTTGTTGTCTTTAGAAATGGTGGTCTTGAGTGTCGTTGACCCACACTGGCATCACTAGGGGTCACAAAGTCAGTCAAATGGTGGGATAGCCCAAGTGTGAATTAGCCATGAATGCTTCCCCACTATGCCATCACAAAGATCACACAATTCAATGTGTGAATGGGGGTTATGAAACACACTGGAAGAGCCACCTGAAAGTATACACCTGAAAGTATATTGAAAGGGGTGTGAGAGTTGGGGAGAGTCCTATGAAGTGATGACTAACAAGGGGAATGTTTAGACCTGTTGTATTATGAATGGTTAAGGTGGTGAAATGGGGACGTGGGTGAAAAGTACTGGGTGGAGGATTGGAGTCTTTCAGTCCTTCAGTCTGTTGGCTAGATGTGAATTGTTTGTGGAGTGGGTTTTTAGGCTTGCAGTTAATTGTTTGAGGCCTTTCTAGAAATTAGCGGAAGTCATTTCTCGAGAACTGGTGTCGCTTCTTTGAGTAGGCATAAAGATAAATTAAACTGGACTGGCTGTACTTTGAAAATCCCTATGTGTGTCCCCACTTCACAACACTTTCTCCTTTTCCAATCTCAGCCTCCCCAGCTTAGCTGTGAACCAGTGCTTATTAATATTATAACTCATCCTTGTGTGTGATGGTATACAGCTGTCCAACAGAATCTGACATGTGATGCCATAGCATCTGTACACATGACTGTTGGCAGCATTTCTGAAAACCTCTCAGTCAGTGCACTCTATGTGTTGTAGTTCAACCTCCCAGTCTCAGTCTGAGGGTGTTACTGGGTCTTAAGTTCAGGACCACCACAAAGTAACAGCTTAGAAGTTACATATCCTGGATTAGTTTTCAGAACTGAAGAAGTCTTTTGATATGGGATGAAGCATCTTCAAGAACTTAAAAAGAAAACCAGCTGCCTTCAGTTCAAGTGTTCAAGACTGTTAAGAGAATTATTTTCTCAACATTGTTAGTTAGAAATATTATGTCCTAGATAAGGCCTCAATTGTACTCCATTGTAGTCACGGACACAGACAGCTGGAGACCCAGGAACCCTGTAGTCATTTCTGTTATGCTTCTTTGAAGTCCCTTTGAAGTAACCTGCCTGGGGCGCATGCATAGTTGGTGAATTTTAATGTAGATATGTCACGCAGACCCAAGTGGACTCATGGACACAGGACATATAAATCCAGCCTGAGAATCTGCACTGACACACAGTCACCTTCACAGGTTTAAAAAAAAAATTGAATAAAAATTTCTATTCCCTGAAATGCAGATTCTTGCTTCAAAAACTAAATCTAACCATACATAGAAAATAAATCTAAAATTAATAAAATTAAAAACAGACAATGCAGGTTACAGGTTGAGCGTCACTCACTTGAAAACAACACAAGTAAGGCTGCAGTTGTGGAACAATACTATATTACTATGAATCACAACTCAAAATGAACTCATTTTGTTTGATTTCTTGTTTCATGTTGTGAAAATGTATTTTTAGCTGGCAACAGGAAGAGTGCCACCCAGAGTGTTGTTTCCATTCCTAGCATGAACCCTAATCGGTGTCTCCTCAATAGTGAAGACAGGCTGATCACTGGGCTGACGATCACACAGCTCCTAATACAGAGAGAAAACCTTTGGTAAAATTCAAGAATTCAGGAAGAGAGTATGAACGCAGGGGAAGTGTGATGAAAAGTGCTTACTCGAACTTATTCTTGCTGATGTATGCTGCTCATTATAATAGTTCAGTAGGATTACAGACAATACTGTTTTATTTCTATTTTAATTCCACATAACTGGATGATGCCTGTAGGAGTTCAGTGTTTTTGGACAAACTAGTTGATTTGATTGAATCACTTGTTCAACCTTGTGCATGCAAGATCCACAACAAGGTCAGCTACAGTGATTCTGCTTCAATCAGTTGCACAGCTGTGTTACTGGTTCTTAGTAATCTTCTTCATTCCATCTTATTACACATCTTCCTTCTCCTCAACTTTTTTCAGATATCCACCTTTGCTATTTGTCCAGAGTTATCCAGACAAAATGTTTGATTGGTAGGTAAAGTCACGTTTTTACATATGGCAATGTGGAAGGAAAGGCCTGTAATTCTTGCAGTTTTGCTAAAACTGTAGAATTATAGGAACGGGCCAGCAGCGTTTTAGTTCATACAGTCACTGCATAATTTGAGCTTCATGTGCTGAGTTCATGTCACAGTCGGGCAGAAGGTGACTGTGTGGAGGAGGACCCAAATGCAGACATGCAAAAGCAAAACTTGACTCTAACAGAAAATGTGCCGCTTATTATGGCAGATTGAGCAGTACAAAAATAAAAGGGCAAAATCAATTCAAAGCTAAACAATAACCTGAACTGGAGAAAACTAGAAAGAAAACATGAAACATCCTAAACATGAAAAAATCTGACAGGGGGAAAATAAACATGAAAAAACCTTAAACCTGCCAAATTGCCATGACGACACGAAGACCTGGAAACATGGCATGACATAGCAGACGACCAGACAAGGAATGAATGAAACTCACAGGCTAAATGCACACAGGAGGTGATTGGGGGAAGTGGAAACACACAGGAAAACAGCTGATACAAATGAACATGAAGCCACAGGGGAAGCAAAACTAAACACACTGAACATAGAGCACGAGACCTTCAAAATAAAACAGGAACTATAAAGAGACATAACCTGGGACGCACAAGCTTGAGAGAGAAGACATGGCATGAACACGAGGGGAACGTGAGAACAGAAAAGGGACATATGCAAATAAACACAAAGAGGGACACAGGACAGAGACACAAGCGGAACCTAAATGGAGAAGGAGATTACGCATGACAAACAGGGGAGATCGAACAAAACATGAGGAAGAAAACATGTAAACAAGAGGAGACGACAGGAGACAAAGGCATCACTGAAACACACGAAGGGCGAGGGAGACTTAAACACAGAGGACACGACACTATAAACAACATAGTGGAGAGACAGACATGAGAGGGACCTAAATAGAAAAAAACAGAACTCAAACAGAGCTAACTGAAGCTTAAACTATACAAATGAGATCATCATAATACAAAACGCATGAAAGCCCATGACAGTTCAGTTACTGTGCATGTATAGTAAAAAACAAACAAACATATTTTTAGAAAGACTTTGACACAAGAATTGCATATGTTGTTAAGAGCTGTATAATGCCTTTTCTTTTTCTTTTTTAAAGTGCTTATCTGACACAAACACAAGCTCATTATTTAAAAAGTGAGTTATTGGGACAGTCTGCATAGAATAAAAAATATGTAACAAATTTATTCTTGGAGCAAAAGAGAACAACGCATACTGACTCCACCCCTGAGTGGCAATCAGCCAACATCTTTGGCAAAATAGATTAACCGCCAGAGGGCGCTATAGGTTAAAAAGACAGAGGCCCATAGATTTCCAAAAGAGAAGAAATTTTCAACTATTTTCTCTAAAATTATAAAAGAAAACAATCTGAGAAAAAAAGACAAAAAAGACATTAAATCAAACTAGAACATATTACAATATTGAAATGTAGACCTTTTTATTTTCCAAAATATGATGTCGTATAATAAATGAATGGTAAAACAAAATCTTTAGACTTGAAGAAAAAGAAAACAGACTAAAAGAATGTCGCCTTTGCTTTTTCACATGAATCACAAATGGCAGATAATCCACCTCCTCATTCAATCCTGGAGTTTAAAATTGTTTTTCTTCATTGTTTTGATGTAACACAGTGACTACAAATATTTTCAAATTATTGAAGATATTTTTGTATTTGTTTTTATATTAAATTGAAAAATATTTATTACAGAGAGAGCACGAAGTGCTGAAATTTAGATTTTTGTTGTTTTAATTGATATTTAGCAACATAAAAAAAACTAACAAGGTGAAACAAAAGACCTGAACATGGCGTGCATAAAATGCAAATAAAGGCAATGTTAATGCTGAAATATATTCCATTGAAGGTCTTTCTTATTCCAGCCATTAGAATATGTATAAAATAGTGGCATATTATGTGCAAAAATACAGAGTTTAAGAAATTCATTAGACCACCATCCAATGTGAGATGTGTAAACCAAAGAAGATTGAGTCAAGCAAGATCTCCAGAAGTGTGCTTTAACACTTTAGTTTGTTCCTCTTTGTGACCATGTGAGGGCAGTGTGGTATATCCTTTCAAAAGAAGAGTCACTGGCTTGTTTTTACAACTCTGAGCCACATTTGAAATTTCTTGCCTTGCTCTCTTTATCTTCATTCTCAAATATTACTTTCTGAATTATCCCCCTCAAACCTTATCCACTTATTTATTGTTTATTTCCAATTTTTTGTGCAACAACAGACTGGCATGCCAAGTCTGTTGTGTGTGTGTGTGTGTGTGTGTGTGTGTGATGGCAATTTGTCTCATTTGAGTTGATTTTTTTTCACACCTGTCTTTAGTGGGTTGAACTCACTCACCCAGATACATAACAAGAGTCAGTTATTACTGTGAGTATGCCCGAGAGAGAACTAAAGATAGGCGAGGCAAGGTGAGAGCAACAAATCTGTTGAGTGGGGGTTGTGTTTTGTATTGATTAGCATTGTTTTGACAATTGACTGGAATTCAATCGCTCTTTGTTTTTCTTTTGCTGACCTCCGTCCTACTACATATTCTCCCATTAACCCATGGAGGCAATCCCAGAGACTAACTGTATTGTATCTTTAACGTTGAGTTTTCTCTGACAGTCACAGGTCATCTATCTTTTCCTTTCTCTCCCTTGTTTCTCAAACACCTCACCTAGTATAACTTTATCCAACTGAAAACTATTGATCCCCCCCTGTGTCATCTGGGCTCTTCAAGCATTGACTGATATTCTGCTGTGATAACAGGAACCCAAACTGGGACTCTTCAGACACACTTTGGCACCTTTTCCCGTTATAAGGCTCTCTCAGAAGCGTCGTCATTTTGTGGAAGTATTGGAAATGAAACCACTTGACCTCGAAATGTGATTCTTTTTCAGGAACAGCTTCTCCCTGAATGCATCTGGCCGTATCAATGAAGCCCACACGCATACGCCACATGCAGCCTGCCTTGCCTTTAAAAACATATTGATTTCTCTCTTTCACAGGGAGCTTAATGCGATCGATCGTCCGAGCTCTTTCAAGATCAGCGCCAGTATAAGGATCTCTTCTTATAACACACATGCTGGCTCTTTCCCTTCAGCTAATGATTGTCCTTGGCCTGAGGGAAGAGTTTGTCTGCATTAAGACAGAGAACTGTTTCTCTGGGCACCCCCCCCCCCTGGTCCCCAGTAATGCGGATGAGTATAGAACTTTTAATTTCCTCTTTAACAAAAGGTATGCCAGATGCAGCACACACATCCTTTGACCTTTATCAATCCTCACCACACCCTACTCCTTCTCCCCACCTGTCAGTGAATCGATACCTCTTTGTATTTGCAATGCATTACATCCCTTCCCTCTTTTTAGATTAAAAAAGTTGGCCTTTCTCAAGTTCCCATCTTGCAGGCAGGTTTTATTTTAAATGAATCCCAAAGAGTTGATTTTGTTCATATGGACGTAGTGTTTTCAGTGGGAGAAACGTTTCGTCACTCATCCAAGTGCCTTCAGGGTAAAAGGCTTTCACCATCTTACAATGCTGTGATAGCAGCCATTCCCCAACTCTCTATGAATGGTACTCATGGCCATTGATCAATGGCCTCTGATCAGTGGTCCTTGATTAGTGGTCATGAGAATTTGTACATTAATGATCAAGGAACTGACCTCCCAGCACATTGTTCATTCAGTGGCGCTAGTTTCAGTCATTATGCAAATAATATACTGTTTATAAGGTTGGTGAAACCTGCAGTCAGCTGAGACTGAAGAAGTGACTCGGATGAGTGACGAAACGTTTCTCCCACTGAAAACACAACGGCCAGATGAACACAATCTACCTTTTGAGATTTACTTACCTGGATGATTGAGTATGCATCAAGACATTTTAAATGAATTTTCACAATTTCGCCATTAAAATCAAATGGAAATTAAATAAATAAACAAATAAATATATTATGCATGAATAAAGTTAAATCTTTTAACAAACATGATTTGAAAATGTTAAATGGAACATTTTTGGGAGAGAATTAGCCTCTGGGGTGTCAAGGATTAGCAACAGAATTTATTTGTGGTATTTTGTGCATATGAAATGAACGTTTTCACAGGACTCTATGCAGTCCTGTGAAAGACTAAGTACACCCTTAGTGCTGCGATAGGAATTAAGACTTTAAGCAGTAGACAGATGGTGCTAATCAAAATGCTTTTGATTAATTGATCTTTGAGAAGTGTGAACACCTCTATTTGAACTGTATTCTGGAGTATTCTGTCTGTCAGACAGCTGAAGCTTTTTAATGCAACAGGAAAATGACAAGCACAGAAGCAACAGAATGGCTGAAAATAAGAATCAGGGTGTTGCAATGGCCCAAACGCCAGACCTCAAACTGAAAGGCTGTGGCAGAATCTAACGTTTAAGCTGTGCTTAAACAAATGCCTGGAAACCTGAAGGAAGCAACGCTGTAAAGAAGAGTGAGTCGAAATCACAATGACGTGAGAGACTTATAAAAAGTCATAAAGAAAATTGATTGATTGATTCATTGGTCAGTTGATTGATTATTTTGCTTATTGACACTGCTGATTAGAGCACTGGGATTTGAGTAAAGTTAGCCTTTATATATATATATATATATATATATATATATATATATATATATATATATATATATATATATATATATGTGTGTGTGTGTGTGTGTGTATATATATATTATGGAATGCAGTTTAGGAAAATATTATATATATATATTATAATAAAAGTTTGAATATATAGAACGAAACTTGAATATATGGAATGAAACTTGAATATATAGAATGAAGCTCGAATATATGTAATATATGTATAATATATATATATATATAAAATTTAAATATATATTTTTGAGGCATTATCATTCTGTGTTGTTACACCAAGGTCAGTGGGAGCACACAGTATTGTCTCTTCATGTTCTGACAACTTAATAAAACTCCTCATAGACCTATACTCTTTCACTGGCCTTTTTATTGCCCCTATCACACCTAAGGCTTTTTCCAATGCATACACGATAAGCCAGTTTTGTGTGTCAGAGATAAAGCTCAGAGTTCACTCATGTTTTTTGGTTTTGTTTTGTTTATTTATTGTTTTTGCTTCTGGGCAGAAACAGTGACACATGGACGAAGACAGAACAAGGTTAGCGGGTATATAAGAGTGAGAGGTTGGTATAAGTTGGTACATGTGTGTGCCTTGTTTTGTAACCAGTTTGTTTCTATATATTATGTGTGTGTGCATGTGCGTGTGTGTGTAACATTGGCCCTGACCTATTAATAGGTCTGCAGCTTGTCAAAAATTCAATAAATAAAAAAAAAAAAAGTGTATGTGGCTGCTGGGAAACCTCTGGCTCACCCCCCTACTCAGCCGGACCTGGAGGGTGAGGGCCCAGAGAGACCGGAGCCAGTGGACAGCGAGCAGCCACCTGAACTGACACCTCCCTGTCGCTGGGCCAGGGAGGTGTTTTGTGCCAATATTTTGAGTGCTCATAAAAAAATCAAAAATCTCTGAAACGCCTATAAAAATAAAAAGTTAAAAGTTTAAGCTTCTGAACTAATTTTCTTGCAGAGCATCATAAATTGTGATGGGGGCCGTCTCTTCACCAAGATATAGAGATGGCATTTCTTCTCCCAAAGGCAAAGTGTTTGTGTGAATTCTACATAAATGTGAGGAAGAACAGTTGGCAAAAATGTTGTCAGGTGTGCTACGAGCCACCTGGCTGACTGCACATTAAAAAGGCAGGAGATATTTGGCCACACCAACACAAGCATCACTGGCCAGACCCACTTACCAGATGTGACTTTGTCTTCCCCTACAAGTGAAAATTAGGTTTAGGTCTTTATACAACGGACAGCAGTGCTGGAAGTGTTTCTGAGGTAAACTTTGTTCCCTCCCCTTTTTTGTAACGCTGACTTTAGAACAATAAACTATAAACTAATGTGTTTAAAAGCAGCATGTTAATCCTGGCTTTCAACATATCCACGGCAAGAGAAAGAGAGGGAAGTCAGCTTTGGCAGACAAGAAAACCATGATACAAAGATCATAATTTCTGTGTAAATGAGCCCCAAAGAACCAGTTTTAATAAGGATTAACGGTGCTTTGGAAACCAACATTTGTTTGATGAAACTGAAAAACTTTTATGCTAATATAAATAGTAAATAAATATTTTAAAATAATGAGTTAAAATAGCAAGTTATTATTAACCTCTGCTACTTCACATTGCAGCATGAAATAACCATATGGTACACCTGCAGGAGGTTGATAGGGTAATTAGACTGTAATTTATGATGACTAAATGTGCTTAATTCCAATCAGTGTCGAGAGTTTTAACCTTTTCACTGAAAAAAAAAAAAACCCAAAACATATTTTGTTGAAGTTTTAAGGCAGTCAAATTCTCCTTTCAGTTTAAACCCAAAGAAAAAGCAGTTAGACTAACTGAATGGTGAATATAGACTGACACTCTAACATCTTGAGTGAAGGCAGAGGCCAGGATTACTCAAGAAGGAAGAATGTTTCAGGGCTGATGTATTGTCTGTCCAGAGATGCTCTTCCTGCATGCTTCAGTTGTAATCAGTGGTTATTTGAGTTATTGTTGCTTCCCCACAATCTGACTTCAACAAGATATTTTTGCCCGGCAAACTTTCCCTCGGGGTATATATTTTTTTTTTTTCAAAGCATCCTCGTGAATCGCGGAATTGTTCTTGCAGGGAAATGGCTGTGTGAAGGCAGGCAGGAATGGTGGACCCAAGAGAAGCACTCACAGAGTAAATGTAAACTCAAAAACACTCAGCTTCATTGCTGGATTGCAGAAAAAACAAAACCTAAACTGGGACAGCTAGAAACTGTGCATGAAAACAGAACACACAGGCTAGTGTGAGGGACGACGCGACGGCGAGCAGGAGCAGGAGCAGACGCAGACGCAGACGCAGACGATGGCTGTGTCTCAATTCCTAAGTCATCACTGAGTTGAGTTTTTATCACTGCAAAAACTCAAAATCTTACCAAGTATATTTCTCTTATTTCTAGTCAAAATAATCTCATCACACTTAAAATAAGACACAATCGGCTAAAGAGTAACATCTCAGTGAGATATTGAAACTAGAGAATTTTCACTTGTTCCATTGGCAGATTTTTTACACTTAAAAGAAGATATTTGTGCTTAAAATGAGTGGAAAAATCTAATTTTTAGTTTTTGCATAGCCGAAGCGGTGTACGTCGGCCAGGTCCTCCGAAAGCCGAGACCGGAAGTGAGAGACTTGTGAAATGGGCATCTAGCATTCAGATTTGTGTCACCAGCTGTTCCTGCCCTTACCGCTTCCACCTACTCGGTTTTACCGTCTCCGTTGCTGTCGCCTGGAACTGGAATTGGCTGGGCCACGCTATGACTTCTGGGATATGGCCACGTAGGCTACACCAGACCCATCCTACAAATTCGGGAAAATGTAGGCCGAATTGTCGGCCGCATTTGTAGGAGTCTACGAATTGGGACGGCCTACGTCGCGTCGCTGTGACGTAATCGGCCTACAAATGTGGCCCACAAGGGATACGTCCTAGGAATTGAGACACAGCCACTAAATGCAAAAGGGAAACAGGGCAAAGGGCAAACACCTGGGAGACACAGCTGACACTAATTACAAAGATGAGACGATCGAGAGCAAAACAGAACCTGACGGACATAAACTGAAGACTATCAAAGTAAAACAGGAAGTACACAGACTCAAAGACACGTGCTTCACACAGGGACCTGACTGACTTGAAAACAGAGGGAACATATGGGACCAAAACCAAAGATCCAGAAATATAAAACCAAAACACAGACAGCAATAACCCCGCAAATAAATAATAAACAAATCAACACACTGGGTCACAAACCCAAAACCGGGACAAAAATCCCAGAGGACAGGAACAGTTTCTTAAATGCTGAGACCCAGTTTGGCACCAACAACCAACCAACAGCCTTCTCCTCTCACAGATGTGTGACATAGTACTTTATTAAGTAGTCTAATAATTTTGCGCATTGTTTTTGCACAAACAACAAATTTCAGACTACTACATTTGTAGTTACCTCTTGTGCCTCGGTTCTTATTCTATACATCATGCACCACACAGTAAGTTAATCTTTGATATCTGTCCTGTCAATTAGTTAGTTGCCCTTTAATTGCGTTCACCTGACACCCCAGGTGTTAATCGGTTTCCTGATTAAGTGGCTAAAATTACAAAAGCAGCAGGGCACTGAATGCTAAAGAGCGTTCAGAGGACCTACTGCTCTGACAGCTGTTCTGAATGAAAACGCCTGAAATGTACATGTACATGTATTAGGAGGACAGTACACCATGCAGGTACCTAATATGTCAAAAGTAAAAGGATTAATAAACTGAAAGTATACAAATTCACAGAGAATCTTCAAGGTACTGTCAGGTTTTACAAGTTTAGACAGGTAATAAAGAAAAGAACTAATCCATTGTCAAATAAAGAGCATGGCTGCATGTGTGTTTGTGCAAGTATATACAATGCATGTTTGTATTTCCTGGCAAAATGAATGAATGAAAGAAAGAAGATTAATGTCAGCCTGATACAGACTCTAGGCTGGTCTGTGTTTGTCAAGTGTCCTGACAGCAGACAGAATGATGAGCTTTCAGATTCTGAGGCTAAATAAAAACTGACTCAAAGAAATGACAGGCTTGTAATGGAAAATCATGACAAGCTCTAACTAATCAGGAAAAGTGAATGTGGAACTGCTTTTGAAGCAAAAGCCTCTGTCTAGAAAGTTTCAGTACTTAGAACTTGTAGCTTTTCCAATCTTGTTTTCACATAAGTTGACAGAATTTGATATATATGGTGGATTGTGTAAGATTCCATCCATCCATCCATCTTCCTCCGCTTATCCGGGGCCGGGTCGTAGGGGCAGCAGCCCAAGCAGAGAAGTCCAGACCTCCCTCTCTCCCAGCCACCTCCTCCAGCTCATCCGGGGGAACACCAAGGCGTTCCCAGGCCAGCCGAGAGATCTGGGTCTGCCCCAGGGCCTCCTCCCGGTGGGACATGCCCGAAACACCTTACCCGGGAGGCACCCAGGAGGTAACCTTGTCAGATGCCCAAACCACTTCAACTGGCTCCTTTCGATGTGGAGGAGCAGCGGCTCTACTCTGAATCCCTCCCGGATGGCCGAACTTCTCACCCTATCCCTAAGGGAGAGTCTTTCGATCACTACCCACAGCTCGTGACCATAGGTGAGGGTAGGGATGTAGATCGACGGTTGGTTGGTACACCAACTAGAATATAGTGCAGAAAGTTACATGTACAAACATTGATACATACTTGCTCGTAGTGCTGGTAGATAATCCTAATAATGCCCCATATATCCCTAATTATCTCTGTCCCTAAAACAGTTTCAGAGTATTTGCACCACATTTCAGGCCATCAACACCAATTGTGTGTTTTTCTGTGAAAGTAAACTTTGTATTTGACATATCTCTGTACAAAATTTAAATAAAAACACACAACACATATTCATGACATACTTTTGGACAAAATGGAACGACCCACAAAAGCACAAATGGAGCTGCAACTCTGACTGTGTTATTATATAATATTCCTCAACATATTAAATGAGAATTAATGTCATCCCTTTCAACCAGTCCCTAATCCCCCAAATTCATTAAAACAAAAACTGTATTTTTAAACCAGCAGCAGCTTTGTGATTGTTAGAACCCACATGCAAATATTTCATGAGCAAGCTACTTAACATTGTATCACTAACATAATTACAGCTTACAATGCGCAACTAAAGTCTCACAAATGTGGTTGTGTTATGCTTAAATAACTGTTGTTAAGTCAGGCTTGTGAGGCAGAGAAGATGAACCAATTAAAGGGTGGGATATCTAACAAGTAGGTGCTCTCACCGGGGAAGAAAACCACATTAAAAAGGATTTATAGTGCAATTTTTTAATGGGTCGGGGTTTTGATGCGTCATGTGACAATATAGTGGTTGAATTTGACCTTTTTAACTCCCGATGTGGTAAATGAGTGGACTGTTTGAACACAATTGAGTTGTCTTTGGGCTCTGTTGCCTTTCTCAGGTGTGAATAAAGACTTACCCTGGGCAACTTCAGTGGCACACCATTGCTCGCCACTATGGCTCATCATTCACTGCTGTCTGTGCAACCTGATATCACGACAAAGTGTGTAATAGACATGCCAGTCCACCGTGTCCACTTCACGCATTGCCTTCATGGAGTAAGGCAGCTTCTGCATGCGTGTATATTTCATATTTTGAAGAGGCAAAGCATGAAATGGACACAGTGGACCGGCGTGTCTTTTATATGTTTTGCCATGATATTGGGTTGGTCTGTGTCCCCTGGTTATGCACAAGGCCTATTTATTCATCACGATGGCAAATTAAAAGCATGAAACTAAACCAAGCAACTACATGGCTGTGAGGAAGTGCAGTATGTGTAGAACAACTCTGTTAACCTATGGCATAAAAAAATGAATCCAGCTTAACCCACAGAAAAATTACATTTCTTTCTTAATATAATGACATTTTTTTTTTAAATAAATATGTTTATAGGTGTTTACTTCTGAAAAAAAGGCTAAAAAGGTCAGCCTACATGTGTCTGTTACACATCTTAAATATTCATCTGAAAGGCCACATTCACAAAAGTTTCTTTGAACTATAACCCTCTCATTATATTTACACCGACGCCAATAAACTCACACAAATAACGATTTGGTGGATTGCACAGCTAGGTTTCCATCAAAAGCCACTGACATACATCATCATTAAAGACACCTTTTAGACTAGGTCTCTTTATCCTTTGCCATTCATTTCCATTTGCTAATGCAAAGATAGAGCACTGTAATAATTTGCCTGTCACTCAGTTTTACAATCATCCTAAATGCATGTCTCTGTGATCACTGGAAGAAGCTTTTAGGGAGCCACTTTTCATGTCCTTAAGTGTATATTTTTTTTTTTAACAGAATCAAGATTTTGAATGTTTCATGAAGTAAAAAAACGATTTAATACAGACACAAATGTTTTCTTTTCTTTTTTTAAATTTGGGTTTTTATGAGCAGAAAACTCTGTGTTCCCTCTCTGTCCTTGTAAAACATTGCCAAAAAAGCCTTTTTGATCCTTTCAATTAAAGGCTTCTCTCCAGCAGATAAGGACATCTGATTGTACCAGAGTTACAGCAGCCTCCGTGATCTTTTGATTACATTAAAAACAAGAAGAACTGATGGGAGTGTTGAGACTGAGCCTAAACATGTTTGGAGCATCTCAGAATGCTTTGGTTTGAAAGTCAGAACATAGAAAAACAACGAGGTGAACAGCACTTCCTGTCTAAAATAAATAAGTCCACTAGCTAGCTGCCCTAGCATCACATAGCTAACTATAGCTCATAATCACATAGCTATTCAAATTTGTTGTTTTGAATATTGGTACTAAATGGAAAAACTCAAAACAATGAATATGTTCAAACTCCTTGATGTTTTGCCCTTAGTACCACAAATTGTTGAACTTTGTCAACATACACATGAAACTGTGTCTTCTTGTATGTCTTACAATATATTGTGAACATTGAATTTCAGCATTTCAGCTCAATGTTTTTCACAAAAGAAGCAGTTGTACTTGTATGGTTTCATCATTTCAAGTGTTGCTTCCAGTTGATGAAAAAGAAAACGCAACAATGCTATGGTGTCATGAAGAAATGGCAACTTGATCTTCTCGATAAACGATATAGAGCCAAGGTTGTTTCTCAGAAATGTTTCCTTCCAGTGAGCCTGAGTGATCCAGACTCTCTGAAAATGGCAACTTCAATCAGACAAACTGTTTCACCAGTGTGAGAGTGTGTCTGTGTGTGTGTGTGCACGCATGAGTCTGTGTGTGTATACAGAGACAGAGGGAAAACAGGTTTAGTATCAGCAGAATCATCATATCATTTTTAGTTTTTAACTTAAAACCAAGGACGCCTGGTCTCGTTATCAGTTGTTGCTTTTAAGAGAACAATTGGTAGGCAGATATGGATTTTGCAGCTCTCTTTCCTGCTCATTACACATGAATAATATGCTAGAGCTATTACCGGGAAATAACAGCACATCTTTAAGCTAGCTTTAACATGTTATTCATATGTTATTAAATAGAAACCGTCAGTTTTGCATTTTGCAGCCGTGTTTCCTGGTTATTACACAGAAACTACCAGAGGTAACTAGGTGGTAATAACTTAGAAATGACCACATTATTACATTCTTGTTTCTTCCTTGTTACCCTACTATTACCTATTTGTTACAAAGCTGTATTTCTACATTATTAACCCCCAGTTTTTGGGCTCTTATTATCCTATTAGATACATTTCAGGGAATTATTACTCAAATGTTGCTACATGATATTAAGTGGTTATTACTTTGTAATTGCATGGTAATAACTTAACATTTACCACATTATTACCCTCGTTTCACCCTAGTTACCCAACTATTACCCCTTTATTACCAAGCTGTAACAGAAAGTGCTAACAAATGTTTTATTGAAAACTGAAAGAAGCGCTTTCGTGAAGCTGAACACCCTGAAGAGTTGTGTCTGTTTGGGCAAAAAGGCAAGGTTGAATGAAACCACAGACCTGCACATCGAGGAGGTCAGGGTGGATGGATGTGAAAACAAAACATCATTGTTAGGTAAGGTTAGTAATTCCAAGAAAAAAGTGCTGCTATGGTACCCTTCATTTGAGTAAAATCCTTTTTTATTTGTTAATGACCAATAAAAATTGTGCGGTGTGAATGCCACCGTACTAGAAGCATTAAATCAGAAAACATTCACAGCTATGGGCAATTTAGAATTTCCAATTAACCTAACCCCACTAATTAAATGCTTTTGCACATCTACGCAAATACAGGGAGAACATGCAAACTCGACACAGAAAGGACCCGGCCAGATGGCAGACTTGAACTGAGGATATTTTTGCTGTAAGGCAACAGTGCTAACCAGTGCACCACCATGCTGCTCCCTCTGCATTGTGTTTATGGTATTACTGATACTCATATATTATGTAAGGAAACACCAGTGGCTACAGTTTAAATATGAATATATATTCCATTGTCTTGTACACTGAGGCCAAACTTCTCTTTTATTGCTCTAATACAATTAGAAGCTGTCAGTAAGTTTTGTCAAATGAAAATAAATTGATTTAACTTTGGGATAAAATATGTCTTTTTTTCATTTTTTGCTATTGTGCACTTATTGCACTTGGCAAGTTAAATGAACAGGACTCTTATGCATGCACACTTGTGTTACTAAGTATTCTTGTCCCCTTAGCTGCCCACTCTTTTCATGGAGATGGATTCCTTTAATTTATTTTTTGTTCATTATTTTGCTCTTTTTAAATCCTTAAATTCACAATACAACTTTATGTGGATTTCACAGCATATGAACAATGAAACAGTTGAAAGATGGACTTATCCTCCAGCTTTTTGCTGAATTTGACAAACTAGGAAAAGACAAAGGAGACTCTTCTTTAGAAATCACTTAAGGCACAATGTAGCAATTTGACAAGAAGTGGCACTGAAGATGGTAGCACACCTTTTTTCACAAAATAGGGTGACATTTGTAAGCCCTTTAAGGCAGGAAAAGTACTTTCAGCTTCAGTGACAACCTCTTGAAGTCAGATCTGGTAACAAGAGCGACGCTGCTTAAAAGCTGAGACCCCCTCCAAAAAAAAAGAGAGACAATGGACTACATCAGTTACAAACATGCAAACTGTCTATGCTATAGTATGTAATTGCCTTTTCTACAGACTATTATTCTTTTCATTGTTGAGATTTAACCATTGAAAAGTTAATGAAATTCTGAACGTGAACGCCAAAGTGAAAAACCAAAGCTGCAGGTTTGCTTAAACAACAGCATGTCCTGTCTGACAGTAGAAAAAAAATGAGGATCTGGTGGACTCTGTGCTTCAGAGAATAAAACCTCCCTGCTCCCGTCCCTCACCACATCCTCTTGGATGACAGGAGCCATTACAAACCCGGAGAGGGCGACTCAGAGAAAGCAGCAGAGAGTGTGAGAAAGAGATTAAAGGGACACAAGAGTGAAGAAGACATGGAAAAGAGAAGAGGACAAGGAGGAACAGAATCTGACAGGAGGAGAAAGGAAAGAGGTGGTAAGGATTACAAAGTGATGAACTGATGACAGAGAACAAGGCAAAAGGCTTATAAAAAAAGAGGCTCAGTGCTGGTTGTCCCTACACATGCATGATTATAAGCCAGGCTTTTTGGTAATCTGCACCATACTAGAGACAAAACTGGCCTCCTTTGCAATATGAGTTTAGCATAAAAATATTTTCTTTAAATTCAGCCGACAAGTGTCTTCAGACATTATCTTTACAAATCTGTGCCTTCTGACTTCACGCTGTTAGCTTGTCTTCACAGCAGACAAAGGTAATCAATAACAACCCAGCAAATAGCCATAAACAACTGCTGCAACTGATGCTGATAAACAGTCTCACGGGCTATTTGGAAGCAGACAGCTGAGTGTACAGATGTGCATTTTGTAGTGACTAATGGGGTTGTTCTTTTTTGCATTGTTATATAAATGATGCAGAAAATTTTATTTTCTAGAGTAGTGCGAGACAGATACAGACACTTGAGATTTGTAAGTGTCTTATCTATGCAATATCATCAAGGGAGCATCAGAGTTCACCAATTTAGTCAAGAAGTCAGTGTCTAAAGAGTTAGTAAACTAGTTTGTATTTGTAAAAATACCAAACTATTAATTAATTGTAAAAAGCTGCACATCTGCTTTAAATAATGTACCCCTAAGGAATCAGTTAGAAACAAGCCATCCTTTTGCATGTGCAATTCTGCATGTGAAGAGTTTTTTTTCCTAGTGGTTGTCTGTGGAAATTGCAAACACTATGTTTGTGGGACATAGTGTTGCTCAGTACTGAGCCTGAGCAGCTGTAGCCGCTAGTGTCCTTCAATAGGTCTAACTCAATTATTAGAACGCCTAATACAATTTTTCTGCTCTTTCATTTGATTAGCAGGACTGAGCGTGTAATCTCTCTTCATCCCGAGCAGCCGCTGAGCATTCCCTTCTTTTTCTGTGTGTGTGTGGAATGTTCCTGAAAGGTCACCGTGCCATTGTGACGGATAGAGCAGAGGCTGCTCTAATGTTTGCACAGATTTTTATCTCATGCATGTATCTGATTGCAGTGTGTGAGTGTCTGTGTGTATGTGGGAGGGAGAGAAAGTGTGTTTAATTGATAGTCTTTGCACCTGTACTGCATCAGTGTTCAGTAATCTTATCTCCCAGGGTCACAACCACTGCATGCATGACAGTTGTGTTTAATTTTTTCTGTGTGTGTAGATAAAAATAGCTCAACTTATGTGGGATCAGAGTCCCACCAATGGGTGGACAAACCTTCGTGTGCATCACCTGCCTTTTTCTTCCCCCAATCACGGCTTATTGATTCCACATCTGGTGGATCAATATTTGTTGTGCATGGCATTTTCCATTCTCTGTCAACATCTTAAGCCACTGGAGATGGTTCCACCAAGGACACATTCAGGATTATTTGTCCACACAGAAGGCGATATTGGGAAAGTAAATTTGCATTAGGATTCGTCCTCTTCCTCTGCAGCTCACACAATATGTCTGCCTTCAGGCTGACTTCTTAAAATCTGCAGCAACAGTAAAATGTGGTTATAAAAACATGAGCAATAATTTTACGATATTATTCAACAGTAATGTGGAGCTGTATTAACATTCTGGTGGCGGTGTGTGTGCTCTGTCACAGCTGAGGCCACAGTCTGCGACTCAAACAGCCATTTGGGAGGCAGAGAGAGGAATAAAGTAAGAGACTTCATTTGGCAAAAGCAGCGAACACAGATGAACAGGGAGGAAAAGTGTGAGTGAGGATTGTTGAAATACTGTCCTGGGGGAAAGTCATTTAAGTTTGTTCCCTGCCACAGTTTCATTCCAGTGTGGTTCTCCATGGGCATACAAGGGAAAATAATTAGTTCATAAACCTTTACATACTGCAGCTTTTTGGCTATAATTCAGAATGATTCATTTCCAATTATTGAATCAAAATGGTTGCATGGTGTGACTAAAGTACTAATTACTTATATAGTGTGAATGACACAGAGGGCTCCATTTGCAAGCATAAATTAAGTTTTATTCAGAAACACGGAACGTGAGTTGGTGTACTAAAACTGCATTCAGTCTTTTCACCCTTACATACTCATTTCGTGATTTAAAAGCCAAAATATTGAGATCAGGGCTTGAATTAAATTAAATTCTAGTCTTTTTATATAGCACAAAATCACAATATTTGCTTCAAGGTGCTTCATATTGTAAGGTAGAGACTCAAACAATACAGAGTAAACCCCAACATTCAGATGATCCCCTATGAGCAAGCACTTGGGGAAAGTGGAAAGGAAAAACTCCCTATCAACAGGAAGAAGCCCCTGGCAGAACCAGGCTTAGGAAGAGGAGGTGTTTGGTAACTGTGATATCAAACACATCAAGGCTTTGATGGACTCTTTCTTGTTTGATGTTCCATTGTAAAGCAAGCAAAGGTGGCCTTTAATAAAAACTCTCAATGGGTTTTATAGCGGCACAAAACAAAACAAAAAACCTTGACGGAAGTTATATGATTAATAACATACCCGATTTTTTGGGTTAGGGGTAGGGTCCGCATAGCCGGCAATAAGTCGGATTCCTGATCCTTGTACAACCGTTGCAAGAGCACACTACACATAACAATAAATAAAAAACTGTTTAACAGTAGTTAACTTGATATGACTTTATCCACCCTTGTTTTATCCTTGGTCTGCATGTATTTGTGCCAATCTATGGCTATTTTCAGACCAGTCTGAAAACGAGTACCGTATTTTCCGGACTACAGAGCGCACCTGAATATTAGCCGCACAACTTGAAATTATGAAAAAATCATATTTCGTTCATACATTAGCCGCACCAGACTAAAAGCCGCAGGTGCGCTAGCGAGCGGGCTAGTAGCGCTAGCCAGCGGGCTAGTAGCGCTAACCAGCGCTACTACACCGGCTAGTAGCGCTAGCGGGCTAGTTGCTAGTAGCGGCGGTGCACGGCCCGCCTTGCAGGTGGAGGGCAACGGAGCGACTGCTCCACCAGTCTCGGAAGAGCCCCGCAAAGTGGGCCGCGCACCGCCGCCCGACCGACCCAGCCCTTAGAGCCAATCCTTATCCTGAAGTTATGGATCTGACTTGCCGACTTCCCTT
>VURO01044157.1:0-10450 GCA_015108175.1 Pelvicachromis taeniatus | reverse complement strand
TTCTCTAGTCTTGGTAGCCAGGGATCGGTCCGCCAGGGCCTCCGCTCCTGGCCACCGCCCAGCTCACATTGCACCCGACCCCTACGGCGCCTCCTGCTGGTGGTGGGCCTGCAGGAAGATGGGCCCATGTCCCTTTTTCGGGCAGTGCCCGGCCGGTCCCCATGGACTAAGGCCCGGCCACCAGACGCTCGCCCTCGGGCACCCTTCCCGGGCCTGGCTCCAGGGCGGGGCCCCGGTAACCCTATCCCGGGCAGGGTAAACTGTTCCCTTGTTGGCTCTCTCATAGGGGTCTTTTTGGATAGCTCTTTGTCTGGTCCCTCACCCAGGACCAATTTGCCATGGGAGACCCTACCAGGGGGCAAATAGCCCCCCGACAACATAGCCCCTGGGATCCCTGGGACACACAAACCCCTCCACCACAATAAGGTAGCGATCCACGGAGGGGATAAAGGAACATGAGTTAGAAAAAAAAAGCAGTTCATGGTAATAAAAGTGGTTAAAATATATAGTTGATAAAAGGTTTAAAAATCATATGTTTAGTTAACAAGGTATTTTATTGACAGTTAAGATGATGTTCATTTATTGTGCAGGAGCAATATTTTTGGGTCCCAAAAAGGTTTTCCCCAATCTTATAAACAGTACATTTGCACAATGACTGAAACTAAAACCACTGAATAACCACCATTCATAGAGAGTTGGGGAATGGCTGGAATCACAGCATTGTAAGACAGTGAAAGATGTACCCTTAGACCTTGATTCAGACATGGTCTTTCCTCCCTGTCCTGGATGTGTACATCCTCATCATTGAAAGAGTGCCCACTGGCCTGTAGGTGTAAATAGACTACAGAGTCCTGGCCTGACGAGGTTGCTCTTCTGTGTTGTGCTGTGTTGTGATCCTCCTGGCACTTAACAGCATACACTATAATACCCTGTTTGTGTCGGAGGACCCGATCCTTGGGGTGAACCAATTTTTGGCGCGTGTTTTGGGGTTTAAAAGCCACAGAGATGAGGTGTTTAGAAAAAATGTGTCTCAGCTGTTCTGATACTCCTGACACATACGGGATCACTACAGGTTTTCACTTAGGCAGTGGTTGTCCTTCTCTCCTGGATAGGCTGGAGCTTTCTTTTGGTGCCTTCCCAGCTTTGACAAATGTCCTGCTGGGATAACCACATTTACTCAGGGCCTTCTTGATGTGATGTTCTTCTGCTTCCCTGGCCGCTGTGTTTCTGGGGATGGTGTTCGCTCTATGTTGTGGCATCTTGATGACACCCAGTTTGTGCTCCAGTGGATGATGAGAATCAGATCATAAATACTGATCCGTATGCATATGTTTACAGTACACATCAGCTTTCAGATGTCCCCCATTGCTGATGGAACTCTCACAGTCTAAGAAGGCTAACCTGCCACTTTCATATCCTCCCTGGTGAATTTGATGTGTTGGTCCACCAAGTTAATGTAATCTGTGAATTGACGTACGTCGTGAGATTTGATTTTCACCCAGGTGTCATCCACATACCTGAACCAATGACTTGATGGTGTTCCAGGGTAAGATAACAGAGCCTTTTTTTCCACTTTTTCCATGTAAACGTTGGCCACAATGGGTTGGAAACGGCCTATCATAAAACGACCGTAAGTTTTCAACTGTTTTACTAACGCTGGTTTTTACCAGCGTTTGTGGGGATAGGTTAATTGAAAACTCTAAATTGCCCATAGGTGGGAATGCGGGAGTGACTGTGAGCGCGAATGGTTGTCTGTCTATATGTGTTAGCCCTGCGACAGACTGGCGACCTGTCCAGGGTGTACCCCGCCTCTCGCCCTAAGACAGCTGGGATAGGCTCCAGCGCCCCCTGCGACCCTGAAAAGGATCAGCGGCTGCGAATGGAAGGATGGATGGATGGTTTTTACCCTTTAATTCATCCAGACACCCCCCACGTAGACATACACTCAGAGATAAACGCCCAACCTCCGTAAATGCAAAACTCATTTAAGCTGCTTAGCAGTAACATATATCATTAGATTAATCGACGCATCGAAAAATTAATCACTAGATTAATCGATTCGGAAAATAATCGTTTTGCCCAGCCCTAGTGCTAATTCAGCCCTCACTCACCATGGGTTGCTGGTGGACCCCATGACCTGCCGAAGAGCACCGATTGGTGGATTCGGGACGGTGGATCGAAGATAAAAGCCTGAGGTTCTAAGAGGAACAGAGACGAAGGAGCGTTACTCTCTGCGCTCTTCCTCGTGTGCTTTGGTCAGGACTCCGCTGGCACCTACCGTGCTAGAATTGTTTGTCAATAGTCCCTTTGCACTTGTAACGTGTTGAGCCTTGGTTGGCCCGGTGTGTGTGTGTGTGTGTGTACTCTTGTGTGCATGACCTCTCTGCCCTAGATTATCTCAGAGCTTCTGCGTTCTGTATAGCCTCGCAGGTTCTCCTCGCAGGTTCAATCCAAGTCACTCTTTACTGTTGTGGGGCGGGGTGAGTGGTAAAGTTTCACGTGAACCTGTGAGAGCGGACACAGGTCATCGTAGACTAAGGAACTTAGGAAAGAAAAAAGCGTCTGGACTTCTTTAAGTTGCATGAAGATGTTTCACCTCTCATCCGAGAAGCTTCTTCAGTTCTAAGGTCAAATGGTGGAGAGTTGTTTATTGCTCAGTTTGAGTGAAGCGGCCATAAATTTTAGGCCTCACCGCACCCGAACTTCAACAAGTGTTGGACAAGTAAATCTGTGTGTGTGGGCCCACTAGTACAAATTTGGTTACGTTGATCTTAACTGTTTTAGTTGTACCCGGAGGTATCTCAAAGGTGGAAACCATTTCATAATAAGAGCTGGAATTTAGGAGACCTGGTGTTTTATTTTAAAAATCTTTATTTATATACCATGTAGTAATTGTTACAGTGGTTTATTTTGTTTTATATTGATTCAATTCATTTCATTTCAGAAGAGTAACTGTTTCCAGTTTATTTTATTTCCTTCTTTTTTAAATAAATACCTGATGAGGGACAAATTTTATCAATAATGCATCCAACCACCGCACAGTCATCAGAAAACTTCTAAAGATGGCACATGTCTGTGCAGTAACTGAAGTCCATTATGTAGAGGTGTAATAGGATGGGAGAGGGGAGCGCCTGTGTTGCTGATCACCTTGGCAGACAGACAGTGTTGAAAATGCACATATTGTGGCAATCCAGGACACAAGAGGACTCCACCTGCATTGCTGTGAGCTTATCACCCAGTATGATTGGCCTGATGATATTGAATGTACCAGCAAAGTTGAAAAACATGACCCTCACAGTACTCACTAGCTGGTCCAGATGAGCATAGACAAAGTTGCCCACTCTTCTTGTTATTGAGGAGGGCTTTGATGTCCTTAGCTTGTCCTTAGCTATGGCATGTTATTTGGGTAATATTGGACAGTCTGGACAATGGAGTTTGTGCACAAGATTATTTTAAAAGGGATTCAGTATGACCCAGAATATGGCTACTTGCAAAACTTTTATTTTTATTTTGCAATGTCTATCTGGAAGCTCGATGCCCACATTAAGCTCCACTTCTATCAGCTGCTCCACTTGGCTGCTTCGTTCCTCTGGTACATCCACCCGAAAGCTGGCCAAAAGCCTTGGTCAATGACTGAGTACAGGTAGTCATTACGAGACTGCTCTAATGGAAAATCTTCCTTTGAGCAAGTCACCTAACTTCCACCCATTCTGCCTTGGCACCTTACCGGAAGTATGTGGAACACCTGCTTCACCTCCGATAATGGGCAGTGCTGGCGGAAGTGCACTGGTCGCCCACATCTCCAGCACTCCTGCTCTGATGCTTGTGCTGCTCTGATGAGCTAAGCACAACTTCCACAGCCCTCATGACCTGCAGAGAAACAACAGATGAAAAGTGGTTAGTGGGAGGAAATGGTTAGAGCTCCGTAACCATCCGGGCTGATGACACCACCTTGCCCCTCCTCCTTTGCTCCAGGACCGGTCAGTTGGGTGCTGCTTGCCCCTGCTGCTCCCGTGGTGGTTCCACCCAAGCTGCTCCAGGGTCACCAGCTGGTGACAGTGGACCCACTCCATTTTTCCAACTGAGATGAACTTCTCCTGGACCACCGTGTTGTGCTTCACTTTGGGCTGGAGCCACCTGGCCATGGCATTATGCAGTTGCCTCGCTTAAGCAAAGGGCTGGTCCAATGGCCCCATTCAACTCTTCCGGAATCAGTACCAAAGGTCTTCTGGGGGGTGGCCTAGCCAGTCTTGGATGGTCCATTGAATGTCCGTGAAGGAAGCCCTTGCTGTTGTGTGGAAGCTCAGAGCCGCCAACTGGGCCTCCTTTGAAAGTAGCGTGAGCAACCAGACAGCCCATTCTTCTTGCAGCCACCGGTATGCCTCTGTGGTAGCCTGGAAGAGTTCCAGGGAAGTCCATCCCCTCACTCATCTGATAAAGTATCACTGGGACTTGTGGTGACGGTGCCGGCAAGGAGCCAGAATAAGTGACGAGGTTTTGCAATACTTCTGTCTGCTGCTTGGTCCAGGCCTGGACCTCCTCCAACTGCTTCAGATGCACAGCTGCCTGCTGCAGTTGCATCGCTGCCAGCTCATACACCAACTGGGCCATTTCCCCTGGTGGGATACAGTGTGAAATTTGGCAGTGTAGATGACATCATTGTGGCACTCGGGTGCTGAGTTTGTAACTGGACTATGGCAGGTTTAATAATGTCACGTGCAGCTGTGGGGTTAGCAGAGGGAGGAACATAGAATGCCACCAAGATCCCAACATGAGCTGAAGATGTTCATTTGGAGTGAGCAGCATGGGCAGGATTAGCAAAGAGGACATCAGGGGGACAGCTCAAATTTAAAGAGGTAAGGTTGAGACAGTTTGGACATGTGCAGAGGAAGAATACTTAATGGTGGGCAAAGGATGATGAAGATGGGGCTGCCAGGCACGAGGGGAAGACCTCAGAGGAGGTTCATGGATGTAGTGAAGGAGGACATACAGAGGGATGGCCACTAAAAGAAGCAGCCAGATAGAAGAAGAGCCCCTGTAATAACATCCAACTTCAATGCAATATTTTTCTCACATGTTACAAAAAGGGGTTAAGGAGAAATCATATTCAATGATGTAAAAAGTAACAGAGTAACAGAGTCAGTCTGTAAGAATCATTCACTGCAGGTTGGCCTCATCTCTCTGATGGTTAATTGAGAGATGGTGATAAGGCTGTAGAAGAGGATTACAACATAGTGATGAATCCAATTGAGGGCCTGGCTTTATCTTTGCATTTACACATTCAGCACACTGAACTACTATTCAGCAGCACTCAGGTTGCTCCTTAATGTTAGCAGTCCTCTCATTGCAGACTAAAGCTCCTTTTATCCCTTTTATCTTCTATTGGAATTGGTTGTCTTGTGTCAAGCAGTGCTAGAGTGTATCAGAATAAGACTCATGTCTTAGTGTTAATTGATGTCAGTTATAAAAGTGCTCCACAGTGACTTTATGCTAAAGTCATCTTTTCCCAGCAACACAGAAAAGAAGGATGAACAGCTTTAGGTGCAGAGGGGTTTTGTAAAGTAATGAAAGTGTGCCACATTAAGAATCACCACCGTCCCTGCTAGAAGAATGACTTTAATAAAATAAATCACACACATGCGCAGCACAAGTGGTCTGACCAGCTACACATATATATAAGTGTCGTAGATAACTTCTAAATCGTAATGTTTGGTTTATTTCAGTGTTTTATTTGTTCCTCAGTATTTCAGTTGTACGAGTCCGTTACTTGTCCATCCATCCATCTTCTGCCGCTTATCCAGGGCCAGGTCGTGGGGGCAGCAGCCCAAGCAGAGAAGCCCAGACCTCCCTCTCCCCAGCCACCTCCTCCAGCTCATCCGGGGGAATACCAAGGTGTTCCCAGGCCAGCCGAGAGATATAATCTCTCCAGCGTGTCCTGGGTCTGCCCCGGGGCCTCTTCCCGATGGGACATGCCCGGAACACCTCACCCAGAATGTGTCCTTGTGAGGTGCCCAAACCACCTCAACTGGCTCCTTTCGATGTGGAGGAGTAGCGGCTCTACTCTGAGCCCCTCCGGGATGGCCGAACTTCTCACCCTATCTCTAAGGGAGAGTCCAGCCACCCTTCAGAGGAAGCCCATTTCCGCCTCTTGTATCCGCGATCTCGTTCTTTCGCTCGTTCTTTCCTACAGCTCGTGACCATAGGTGAGGGCAGGGATATAGATCGACCCATAAATTGAGAGCTTTATATCCAAATAAAGACTTACTGTAGCCAAAAAAATATAGTCAATAAATTTAAAAATATGACCACTGTCACAGGCAGCACGGTGCTGCAGTAGGTAGCTGGAGATGCCAGCACTCAATCTTCTTCCCACAGTCCAAAGTCATGTATATTAGGTTAACATATGATTCTAGTTGGCCATAGGTGTGAATGTGGCATGTTTTCCAGACCATTCCTTCTGAATTTGATAAGCCTGTTGGGAAAAAAAACAAGTGTTGGAGCGTTGACGCTTTAAGTTTGGCGTTTTGGCTGTCAACATCTTAGTTTTAGCTAATGCTAACTATCATAGTGTTTGAAGTGGAGCCACAGACTCTACAGATAAAATGTTGATGTATAAATAGAGTAATACCAGAAATGTACTCACCAACACAGAAGTTACAGAAGGCCTTTTAGCACAATTAACTGCACAACGAGCCATAAACACAGTTCAGAGGCCTAGTTCAGTGATTCAAATTAGCTGAAGTGGTTAGTATCATACAGCTAGCAGCTAAAGCAGCCTGTGTCATGTGTTATGGACAATAAAAAAATGGTGGACAGTTCAGAGCTTTGAGGCCATAAAATGAAGCCATTGCAGAAGTCTAATTTCAGATCTATCAACAACCATCTAACAGTTTGTAATTCTTTTGGGGGTTTTTTTTAGATTTTGATGTTTTAAATTATTATTTAGATATACTTAATATTTATGTGTGAATGTAATGGACATATGGGATTTGGTTACTGTCTATGTGGTTTAGAAATAATTGGCCTAATTACATTAAATTGCCAAACGCATTTGCATTAGTGTAATTTGTTTATTGATGAGGCGCTTTTTTATGAGAACAGTGGATAAAAGTTAGCTAGCAGCTAAATCTGCTACAACACAGATGGGGATAGTTTCAGATGTCGTCAAAATCTATGGAAAAACAGCTTTCTGTTTACCTCCGTTATGGATGCACCTCAGGGGTCCAGGCACTTTGCACCCTCAGCTAAATTCCACTGTTAGACTTTAGCTATAAGTTGCAGTAATTCATACAAATTTGGTAAAACCTAAAATACCCATATCACTGATATTGCCTCACATTGCAGTGCGAGGTTAGTTTAATTATTCAGTTCACAGTAGTTTAGTGCTTCTGCAGCAATCGTGGTAACCAGCATAACTGAGGAGGACACCGAGGATGCAGGTCAGACAGTGGGAAGTACCCTTTATGTCTCTTTGAAACTAAAATGAGGTCATTCATCAGCTTGTGCAGCTAGTTTTAAAGCATGACTCTAGTAAAACACGGCAAATGTGTTTAGTGTATTGTGCACTCACAATGAACTGTAGTTCATTGATCCACTTCTGCCCTTTGAGAAAATGTTTGTGTCCTCTTTGTCTCTGTAACCTAAGACATTTAGACTTTATACCTTTAGCTATATTTCTATATGAGTCTACTATGTTTTTGGGAATAGCAAAGTGAGCTCAATGCTCCCCATCAAAGCTGGTTGCCCATCCAGTTCTTATGGTCTGCTGCCTCTTTAAACACTTTCCTTGTGAGTTGATGGGCTCAGTCGCTCATTTCGTCCTTAATTTAGTCCATTTTGTACGTCTTGGTCATACTGTGATTGAGTAATGATGATTATCTGGGGTACGCTCATGGCTAATGATTCATGATTGGTAAGCTATTAACAAATGAACATTTAACAGTCACCTCTATTCCTCTCATCATATCAGGATTCAAAACATCAAGATGGCGATGGCGAAAGTGGCTTCAGAGTAGTCTTCACAGTATTCATCTTATACCATCTCTGGTCCCCAAGCAGCTTTCACTTAACATGGCTAAACCCCTAATAATGCTAACTTAGTAAAAATTAAAGCTCTCAGTTGTGAAAAACAAATGAAAAGCTAGCAGCAGGTTTTTTTTTTGTGTTTTTTTTTACTATACTGTAAACAATATTGTGTTGACTGTAAAGCTGGGTGTGTTATCACAGGGGTCTTTGGGGATTAACTTGTTTTTGGAGCCAGCCTTAAGTGGCCATTTGGGAAACTGCTGTTTTTGCTTCATTTTTCAGTCAAGGTGGTTGCTGTTTGATGCTAACGAGCTAAAATTAGACCATGAGCTGATGCTAGCGCTGTCTGTTGTAGGTTTTTTTTTGGTCTCTCTCTAATGACTCCTTAAACTTAAACTGGTAAAGTGAACTCATGCTCACGCTCTTAAAAAAGCACACAAGTAAGCATAAACTGATAAGTGGGTCATGTGCGCACTGACAAAGAAGTACTTCGGAAGTAATAAATACTTTTGGGTCAGTAAAACAGCTGTGCAGTCACACACATACACGTTTTGTTTTTTACAAAACAGGCTTTAAGCTGGTGAAGATACCACACACACACACATACACACACACACACGCACACACAAGCACACACACGCACACATTTACAGACAGAAACATCTGTTTTTGGCCTACAATCAAGCACAGATGGACCCCAGGGCCAGTGTGACAACAGCAGGCGAGACCACACATTAGATACTTCCACTATTTGTATGACTGACTGCTGGGGATTTAGAGCAGTCAGGGGGTATCAACCAAGAGCGCAACCTGTAATTGTTCTTATAATAACACAGGAAGGTCTTTTCCAAATTAATACATGCCATAATTTCTGGGAAATTTAGGCCAGCTGACCAAAATCTCAGGAGCTTAATGTCTTATGTGGTTCTTAGGTGCTGTAATGTGTGTTTGTGTGTGTGTGTGTGTGTGTGTGTCTGTGTGCTCATGCTGCATGAATATGCATTGCGAGGGTAAGCGAACTTCTTTTTTTTCCCCATCTCCGCAGCAATATGAGGCAAAACCTAAACATAGAAAGTGAATTAATATATTAGAGTTAAAAGCGATGATATTCAGCTTTGATGTTGAGCCATCAAAGGCGTCATGAAACTGCACAGTTCAGAGGGGCAGTGTTGCGCTGTACTGTATATTTAGCTGTGAGCTTAAATTAGACGTGTCACCGCTATAGACACATGCCATGCGGGCTCGTGCGTCTCTTCATCTGTCAGGGAAGTTGATGTAGCTGTTGCAGCTGATTAGATGATATTGTTTTTGCTCCCAGGTGGCGGTTTTTGGAGGACTGTGTTTGTATTAAACGCGAGGGGTTGGGGGAATGAGGGTACAAAGAAGGACAAAGACTGCATGCGTGTGTCCCTTTGTGTACTAATTCGAGTGTGCGCTTGTGTGTGTGTGTGTATGTTGGCTCGCTCTTGTGTGCGCCTTCACTTCAGCCGAGAGAGAGCGCACAAAGTCCCTTCCTCATACCTGCCTAATCAAGTTGTAGAGGAGCCTGCAGCAATAACGGCTCAGAGTTAATACTGGCTGGCCCAAATACAGACTACAGCTTCTTACTTGTATCCTGAAACCCTTTGGAGTCCCCCCCCCCCCACAAAACTCATTAAATGCCGACCACAAGCCTTAAGTTTACGCTTGCACACACTCATGCACACCTGCTGACACATGCATTCTTATAATGATTATAGCCCATCCATCCACTTCCTACCAAAACAGAGGGTGGGTTTTTTGATAATTATGTCTTTGTAGGTTTAAAAAAAAAAAAAAAAAGACAGTTAAAGATATACTGCTTTTGTGATATGTGGCAATTTCCAGCTTTACAGGTCTGTTTTATGTGCTATTTGTCCTGACAGATGTAGCATTTGTGATCACACACGCTCACTTTTTTGGGCAAGAAGACAGGCAGACACACAGGATGCGTATCCTCACACTTTGTAGCCTCGAATCCCTGATGCTATCTGAGATTTCTTTTACGGGAAAGTGATGACACACTATCAAAGTGATTGCTATTTGTTACGTAAGTCATTTGGGTCAATTAGAAGAAACTTATTATGTGTTGTCAGTGTTTTGGGGGCACAGTGACACCGCACCCCAAGGACTTGCAATTAGTCTGACTATGAATTCCTCAAATAGTCACAAGTGTTTGTCATAAAGTGTTGTTGCTACAAGGTAGTTCAAGGCAGCCGTGGCACGAGCTGAACAGAGACGAGCTGAAGAGTGAATGCTTGCTTTATAAACACAACACCGTGATACAAAGTCACTCTTTCGTATTTATTTATTAAAGCAAAGTGATATCACTTTGAATGCTTTATTTAAAAAAAAAAAAAAAAACCAAAAAAAAAAAAAATTTTAAAATTTTAAAAATAAAAAACAA